>WBNM01024550.1:272518-282528 GCA_013399055.1 Ramphastos sulfuratus | reverse complement strand
TGGACGAGGCCTTGAGTAACCTGTGCTAGTGGGAGGTGTCCCTGCCTATGGCAGGGGGTTGGAACTAGATGATCCTTGAGGTCCCTTCCAACCTTACCATTCTATGATTTTCCCCTCTTCTTTTTACCCCTCCCATGTCAGTAGAAAAATGCATGGATTCAGCAAAACCCTTGGGTATTGCTGATGAGCCACTTACTGCAAATAAATCATCAAAAAATAATGTACCAGAAGAGCATAACTGACAAAAAGACAATGTGTCACAGAATTTGATTTGGAGAGAAGTCAAAGAGAGTTAAACTAGTTTTACTTGGATTCCTCTAGGAAAATGACATTTGAATTTATCAGCTGGGTGCCAATAACACAGAGCATGGAAGTTTTAATAAAAAGGATGATCACAAGCATGGTGAGGAGAGAAGAACAACACTGCAAGTTGCAGAAATTCCCCCTGGCCAAGAAGTTTATGAAAGAGATGCTCATCTCATATGCAACATCTATTGTTTTCTTGCTTTATTTGATTTATTCTGGGAATAAATCAATGTGTCTCTCATGAGTGGAATGGCCTCAGGTCTCTTACTACTGCCTGCCACCTACAATTTTTGGTGCAGTACTTCCACTGTCAAAGCCCAGTCCTGGAAGATACCGAAGACCTCCACAGAAGCATGAAAGTGCATCAGCCCAGAGGAGGTATAGTGATTTCATGTCACATTTCTAAGTACCTCTTTGGCTTTATAATATTTTATTAGTCAGGAGGATCATATGCTGTTTCTTTTTCCCTTTTTTTTTTCCTTCCCTTTGGAATGGCATCTGAAGCACTGCACTTCAGACTCAGAGGAGATTTTTTTTGCCCCCTATTTCTATGGGAGAAATGAGAAACAACTGAGAAAGATTCAGGTGTGTGCAGCACATGATTCCATATCTCAGTTTGTATGGTCTTCAGGCCATGCTTATGCACCCACATAAAGACCCAATGTGATCCACTCTTCTGTTTCTAATATGAGATTATATTTATGAAACTAGCTGGTGTAAAAACCAGTGGGTGGACAGCAGAAAAACTCTTGCAACTCCAACAAAGCAGGGAACAATGTAGAAAAAATGAATCTATTTTGTTATTTCCATAATGTTATCCCTGCTTATCAGCCTACAGGCAGAAGAATAACTGAGATACCGGCCAGATACCCCTCTCCCACCATGAATCAGTGACCTCCATGTTGAACATAAGATTAGTAGGACTCCCTTCTGGCCTCTGAAATAAAGGTTTTCAAAGTACCAAACAAAAAGGCCACCAGCTGCATGACTGGAAGGAGAATCCACCTCTTTGTGGTCATAGAGAAAAAGGAAGCATCTTGGAACAGGTCACCATCCATGTGGAGCATCTACAGAAGAAGCCTTGTTACAAAACTGACTCTTGAATTCCCTTGCAAACCAGACAGTATCTTAGGATGTGGCTCATTCCAGAAGCCCTTGAGCATTGCTTCAACGGAATCAGTGCAGTGGGCAGGTTACAGTGCAGAGGGATTACATCCTCCAGTGAGATCTAGTGCACATCAAAGGACACAGCTGCACCCAGCGAGTCCCACAGCGTGCACAGATTTATGACGCTTGCAGCTGATTTCCAGTTCTGCACTGCTAGGCAGGAGAACTGACTCTGTGCCTTCTGAAGCAGAAATCTGTAAATGGGTTTCCTTTGTAAGAATTAAATTCTGCCATTCTTATTCACTACCATCTGATTCTGGAAACAGGTCTTTGACAAGCAAGGAAAGATTGGAAGTTTTTAAAACTCTTTTTATCTCTTAGCTACAGTTCTTTATCCACCAGATCTTCAAGTCCTCAGTTATTGGGATGTTTGTGTTGATACAAAGCAACATGGTTTAACCATCACAATTAAAACAACCCTGGAGGTTCCCCATTCATTTTACAGTTCCTCCTTCAGTGCTCCTTTTGCAAGTATTTTACTTTGAAGGGTAGATTGAGATTGTGTAATGCAAAAGATAAAAGAGTNACAGGACTCCAGGTGGGGTCTGACGAGAGCAGAGTAAAGGGGTACAATCCTCTCCCTCTCCCTGCTGCCCACACTGCTTTTGATGCAGCCCAGGATTTGGTTGGCTGTCTCCTCTTTTAATGTCAGATGTCTGCAACAGATCCCCCACATACAAGGTAATTGCCTCAAACTTTCATTCTCAGCAGAGAAAGGCAGAAGCTGGCACTTTGATAGTAAGATGCTTCACATAATAATGTAGACACTGAAAATAGGTGAGATTAGTAAAGTTCCAGAGGAGCCTATTTTGAATGTAAAGAGAATTTTAACTTGCTACTCTGCAAGACAGGTTAAAATTGGACTGTTAAAGTGCATCCCAAATCATAGTTAGAGAAAGAATGTGGAGAAAATATTTAACAGTCACTCTGATTTTTCAGCCCTTAATCGTATTTGTGGTTGTGTTCTTCTGATACTTGTGTATTGGAAATGCTAACCTGGGTCCTTGTTTTCTTCACAAGAACAATAATCCATTCCCAGCCACCAACAAACTACTCCTGTCCCTCTACAGTTGTCTGAATTCCTCTGGTTTTCCTGGTTTATGGCTTACATTTATTAACACCTGACTTGGTGCTTTGCAGCTGAATGGCACAAGAGGGAATCTGCAGGATGCAATACAGCAGTCAGATCAAAATACATGATGAAATGTCATTGATTTCTATCAATCTATTGATTTTGAATCACAGATTTTGCACTTTGCTGAAATCTGAGGCATCTGAAAGCTGTCAGCTTGATGCAAGTTCAGTGTCAGTCTCCTGCACTCAAGAAGTGTAAATGTTGAAGATACTACTATTCAAAAAGTGCTGATATCTCTGTGTAGCCTCAGGTTACAGATAAAGTAAAATGCCATGACAATGTTATGGAGTGTATTGGTATGAAACTACTGGCACTTCCATGATTCTGGAACTTCATTTTCTTAACCTTCTGCCCCTCCACCACACAGTGGTGTATCTGTATCCACACGTGTGGAAATCACATCCCTGCAGGTACTAGGCACAGGAAAGCTTCAGTATCTGGACAAACTGCACATTTATCTAACTTCCAAAATACATTTCCACCCATGAGCAAGAGAAGGATTTGAGTCACAGGTGGAAAGAGAAAATCCAGTGCAGAACTGTTCTTTGTTACTTAGCAAAACTCAGAAGGGAGAGATTTCATTAAACACTGTACACCTGTGAGATTTCACAGCTTGTCCTACCCAATCAAGGACAGCAGGAATAGCAATGGGGTGTTTAGATACCAAGTCCTAGATCATTTCAGTGACATCTACAGGAACATGGTGAGGAACTGGAACAGGTTGCCCAGGGATGCTCCCTCTCTGGAGGTGTTCAAGGCCAGGTTGGACGAGACCTTGAGTGACCTGTGCTAGTGGGAGGTGTCCCTGCCTATGGCAGGGGGTTGGAACTAGATGATCCTTGAGGTCCCTTCCAACCTTACCACTCTATGATTCTATGATTTAAATCCCAGATTCTGCCAATGTCTTCTGCAACACTGACACTGCTTGTGCTCTGTTTTTCTGCCTGCCAAGATCTCTAGGTAATGGCCAATGGAAAAGGACTATGAGCTTGATGAGGACTGGGTAATGGACTCTGTTTACACTGCTTATTTTAGGCAATTCATGAAATATGAAGAGGGTTTTATTGCTATTCACTACCAGCAAAGTCCAGCCTCAGAGTGGCTCTATTAGACTCAATGGACTTCCACAGTGTCTTTGTCTCTGCAAGCTGAGCTGCACATTCATCAAATCCTTTGTCAACTTTGCTGCTAATACTGGCTTGGTCTAATTGAGTCAGGTTTTTGAAAGGATTATGATTAAATCTTTCCTAGTAATTTCTAATTTCTTCCTAATTTTAAGCTGCTACATTATTATGTAAATTAACTTATTCTCTTTATAGACCCCAGTGTTCTTTCACTGCTTTTTCCCCCTCGTCATGTATTTTTTTTTTCCCCCACCATGCATCTGCAGAAATCAGGTGTTCCTGGAAACTCCCAGAACTTAAAAGGAGAGAGTGGAAGGGGTTACTGAAGTCTAAGTATCTTCAGCATGCAATACTGGTGAGCTGCAATATGTTGTATGAATATTTCCTTTCCACATGGCCACTGCTGGATTCAGCCCTGCCTGATTAGGTACCTAAGCCAGATGTGGATTTTGAGATTCATCTCTATTTTTCATAGATGCAAAAAACATTAGGTTCCTAGCTTGTACCTGAGCCAGCATACTTTATGAGCACACAGTAGCATATAATGTTAACAAGTTATTTACTGGAGCAAGAGGAAAAAATCTCCCAAGGATATTCATAGACCTGATGGGTTTCAGTAAACTAAATACAATCAAAAGATTCAGCTTTAAAAGTAGTGTTTCACATGGTCCAATTTTTGGGTTTTTTTTTCCATTTAAAAAACCCAAGGATACAGTTTGGGCTGGAATTTGAGTGATGTAAGATGTTCCTCCCTTCTATATCTCTAAAAGTATGTATTTGTCAGTGTCCTCCTCTCACTCTGAACTGGTGAATGGTTAGAGCCAGAAGAGAAAGGACAGTAACTTTAGTTCTCTTATAGACTCCACTGGCTAAAGGGTGTTTTCACTCAGGTTTTATTTCTCTGCAGCAGTTCTAGAAATACAGCAACACACTGTAGAACTCTCATCCCCAGGATTCAGCTTTGTGATTGACAGTGCTTGGTTGAAACTCCACAAAGCATATCGCTGTCCCAAGCTTTTGGTGGGCTTCCCACAGGCACAAGGATGTGCTGGGAGGAACATCCACAGCAGGTGACTTGGTAAGCAACTCCTCTACAAAGACATTCTCTTGCAGAACTTATGGAAGGAATCTGTGATCAGGAGCAAATTCACAACAAAAGGATGTGTCAGTCTGTCACAGACTGCTGAGCATATCACTAAACATAACACAGGTGTTCCATGCATTTAATGCTTTTGCTTGCCAGTGGGTCAGTTTCTGGATAACACTGGATTTTCCAAGGTGTTAGAGCACCCATGCTGACTTTGGTAGCACCAGCAATGCCAGTATTGTGTGCCTCTAAGTGTTCCCAAAATAAACATTACAGTTAAGAAAAGAGTTGGAAGGCAGAGTTTCACCCAGGGTACAGAGTAAGCCTGTAAGAAGATTGAGAGCAAAGACAGGGGTCAGAGCGTGATCACACTTCTCTAATCCCACTGTAAGTCCCTCTCTGAACAGATACACATTGTGCATTTAATATTGGGCCAATTTAGAACAGCTCAAATCCCACAGGAAACCCCAGCAAACAACAGTTCTGTGTTGTTACATCTTTACATCCTTATCAGATGCTGACGGGGAAGCCTGATTCTTCAGCACGGTAAAAAGAACAGCTTCATCCTGAGCAGAAGTGGCTAAAAACAAGTGAGTAATGAACTCCTCAGCATATGTGGTTATATAAGCCACACACATACAGACACCTGCTGACTTCAAGCAGAATTTTTAGTAGGCACAACATAGGAGCAAATGCATACAGCCTAAGAGAAACCACACACATGCCTGAGGCCAGACCTCTGCTGTCCAGCTCTTCTACTTCAGGCTTCACAACTTTAGGGATGCTTCATGCATCATCTAAGGAGCAGACCCAGAGTACTCTCCAGTTCTTAATTAGCATTCTTGTACTAGGCATTTACCAATAGATCCAAATGTAACTGTTTATGCATTTGGCCAAAAGTAATTCCTTTCCTAAATAACAAGAATTGCCTTGGGGAATCATAGAATGGTAAGGTTGGAAGAGACCTCAAGGATCATCCAGTTCCAACCCCCTGCCATAGGCAGGGACACTTCCCACTAGTACAGGTTACTCAAGGCCTCGTCCAACCTGGAATGTCTCTCTTCATTTCCTAAGTGGGCATCCAAATACCCTGATCTCTGAGTTCTTTTGAGATAAACATTTTTTTCCCCTTCCTTCTCCAATATTTCTATTCTGATTTTCATCCCAATAAAAAAAAAAAATAAGATCTAGCATTAAAAAATCCAAGCTTTCATTTCCTCTTTTGCAAATTTCTACTTCTTTTTTCTGTCGTCGTTTTTTGTTGTTGTTGGGTTTTTGTTGTTGTTGTTGGTTGTTTTTTTGTGCCTTGCAAGGCCTGGAAGAAGACATAAATGAAAGACAACATGGTCTCATCTGCTAGATATTATGGTTCAGTGGGTTTAACACCTTATATTACTCTAGATGTACCACTGTCAGGTACCATGAAATAAAAACTTAACATAGAAATGTAAGAAAAAAACCAAACAAACTATGTAAACTGCAAGCTTGTTTTGCATGGGATTTTACACACTACCTCACATTTCACAGCCAATATACATTTATCAGATGCAGACAAGCAGATCTACTGACGTACATAATTCTTCACTGAAGCCAGCCAAGGAGTATTTCATGCAGAATGCCTTTCCTGTAAATAAGTGTTCAGAGAACTAAAGAAAAAAAAATAAAATTCATATTCCCTTCCTTGGTCTCTAAGAGGAGAGAGAGAGAGAGAGAAATTCTCCATCTGTTCTACCTGACATCTCTATCAGCAGTCCTGTGTGCCCAGGGAGGTTTCAGGCCTGCAGCCCCCAGCCAGAATGGAGTGAACACAGCATAAACGCCTGCTGGAGAGTTAAAGATCAGCTCTTTGGCTGCCAAATGTGAATAGCTCTTTTCTGCACCACTGAAAAGCAATGAGGATGCTTCAGTGAGCACTCTAGGTTGTTTAGGTAGATGAATAGTTGAAGTTGCTTTTCTGGCATGTCCTCTGTATGTGAGCTGGCATTGCCCCATGCATCTGAAAGGCCCACATGCCTTATGTTGCATGCTTCCCTCTTCACTCGGGTGATAGGAGTTCACTTTCCCTACCTAAAAACATCTATCCCATTAAGTTACCAAACTGATCCTAAGTGATTGTAGAGGCTTTGGATGAGAGAGAACTCCCTGGATAAACACAGGTCTTTGCATTTACATAAATAAAGCTTCCCAGGTCAAACTTAACATGGCACCAGGGATGCTGCAATGAACCATGTCCTGAGCAGAAGTGATGGGCTTGAACCCTGCAGATGGGAGGGACTGCACAGATGGACTGCAAATGTAATTTAATCTTATCTTCAGTGTTTCTCTCACTAGAAGGAAAGAACTACCTGGACCTTGCCAGGTCCCCAGTGACCCACCTGAGCTTGAACAGGGAGGATGGGGAGCTCACCTGCTGGTAGAGATTGGCTTCCAGTACACTGCATGAAAATATTAACCAGGGAGACCTCAGAAGGGGCAAAAATCATACAAAAGCATAACTGTGTCTCTGCTGCAGAGTACTTCATAGATTAGGAGGAAATCAACTTCCTTTTTCCTTTACATGCTTTGTTGAGAATCCACTGCTTACAGCCACTACAGCAAATTGTCCTGCATATTACAGGATAAATCAGCATCTGCCAAGTCTCATCCATAGACCTAGGGATCTTGATCTTTAAGTCTTCTTCTTAGTTCATTAAAATACAGTTTTCTGTATTTTGAAAACACTGCCAATTTCAGGGATAATCCATAATGATAGGATGTGTGGCACAATCTGATGGATACTAGGTTTATATTTCAGGTCCTCTTTACAATGTCAGGCTAGCTCTGGCTCTTTGCTATATTGAAATCTTTTGATTAAATCCTCTTACTCCACTGCTTCCTTATTGATACCCTCCCTTTGTCTGGCAAAATTTTAATTACTACAGTACTGCATAACTCCATTCAGTCTCTGATACTACCTCTGTGATAGCAGCAAAAGCAATTCCTTAGACAGAATGCAAGTATAATACTATATCATTATGTCTTCTTTTATGGCTCCTAGCACCCTCTTTATGGTTGCTAATATATTGTGGTCTCTGCCTGATTTCTGCTCTTCTTCACTCAATGTGTCCTTTTTCTTTTTCTTTTTTTTCATCCAGAGAATTAACACTGCATCTCCACTATCTCTCTCCAGTGAATTTCTCTTCTCCTTGCCATGTTATCCTTTTCCATCTCTCAAAGACAGGAGTCTATATAATGCTTTACATCCTCTGCAACACAATTAGCAGCCAAGATGCAACAGTCTGTGCTCAGTGTTGCTGCCTGTTGCTTAAAGCACAGAGGGTGGACCTGATAACAAAAGTCAGAGCAGGAATGCTGGAGTCTTCAGAGGACTGAAGGGAAAACTGAACTGGACAAGCTGAAATACACCCTCAGAGAGGAATGTACAGGACCTTTTCATACCTAGTGGTTCTTCTAGTGGCACACTTTAGATGCTGACTTCTATTGACACTAAGTAACCATTAAAACCAAACAATGTCTTACTGCAGAACAGGTAGAATTTCATGTATGAACTGTACACATACATTATCATGCAATTTTAATTTAAAATTCCATCTCAGAATGAATAGCAATGGCCTCCCTTTCAGCTAACCCTCTCCACTTTTGCTCTCCCAGCAGCAGTATTGGCTCACACGATCAAAAGCCTTAAGCAGAAAAGAGAATCTCTGCTCTGCCCTAATACATTTCAACACCTGAGATGCAGAAAAAGCAGCAATTAAGAAGAACAAAATAAATAATTCAATAGTTAATTTGACCTGCCAGGTTGTTGAGTGGGTTGTTTTGTTTTTTTTTTTTTTAATATATCTTACCAGTTTTTATTTGAGTTTACAAGAAATGTTCCTGGAGAGTAATGCTGTGAGGACCTGTAAAATGCTATAGTGTGATACAAGGCAAAAGCTCACTCATAAATGGGGCAACTCTTGTTTAAAAAACAGGGTGTTTTTTGGTTTTTTTTGTTGACAGAGTTCTGCATATTTCATGAGAAAGTGATGAAATCCTTCTCTGATTCTTTATGAATTAATCTGCCAACTGATTAGGCAAGTAAAGCAGCCATAGATGGGAAGGGTAAAATTGCACTGCAGGTACTTGGCTTTTAGAGGGAACACAAACCAAACAGAAAACTAATCCTTTTTTTCCCTGTGGTAGAGGAATTGGTTTCTTTTTAATTGCCTCACAAATAATCCATAGACAGTTTTGTGTAGGAGCAATCCATGTGGCCTCTGAATACACGAATATACATTGAAAATGGGAGAGTTTATTCATGCAAGATGAGAACTAGTAGTAGAAGAGAGCAGCTGTATTTTAACAAGATACTCCTGCATGGCTACCACCAGGTTTAAAGGGTTATAGAGCAGGGGTAATGTTAAACCAGTGAGGAAAAAAAACCAAGCAGTCCAGATGAAAGCACTTCCAGTCCCTCCTAGGAAAAGAGTATGAGACAAAAATTGAGATGACAGGCAACTATATCTGCACAGGTGGACAGAATTAAAGCTAGGAGGAAACAGGTAGAACAAGGTTTGAGATCTCTGTCAGCAGCCTCAGAGCTGGTGGGGAACAGGGGAAGCACCAGGAGGGAACGCTCTGAGGCTCCATGTGCAGCTCTGAAACAAAGGGATACGTGATGCTTCTGGCACGCATTTGCTATTCTCACTCATCCTCTGTGGCTACTCCAGAAGCCAAGTAGTCTCAAAGCAGCTGCACAGCCTGGCTCAGCAGCATTACTGAGACTTAAGCACACTTGTTGAGAGTAGAGTACGCCAGGGAGGATGCAGTAAATGCAAATACTTTTTATCTTGGATATACACACACTCTCATTTACCAAGTAGTCTAAGTTCTTGCTATGCTGATTTCAACCCAAAGTCCATTCCAAACAGCCCAAAAAGCAATCACAAGCCCCTTTCTTGCTTTCTGACACCACTGCCTAGCTTCTCTGGGTAGAGAACATCAGTAAAGTCTCAACTTCCTTTATGGAAATTATTACAAAATTATCCTCAAGGCTCAGAAAACTGCAGTTTGGGCAAGGCAGGCACTAAGAACAGCACCCAGAGTATATCACAGTATCACCAAGGTTGGAAGGGACCTCAAAGATCATCAAGTCCAATCTGTTACCACAGACCTTGAAACTAGACCATGGCACCAAGTGCCACGTCCAAAC
>WBNM01024550.1:262238-272426 GCA_013399055.1 Ramphastos sulfuratus | reverse complement strand
CCATCCCATTGGACTCTGCCCATCTGTCCAGGCGCTCGAGGTCCTGCTGCAGAGCCCTTCTGCCCTCCAACCCACCAACATCTGCCCCCAGCTTGGTGTCATCTGCAAATTTGCTGGTGACTGTCTCGATGCCCTCATCCAGATCATCAATGAAGATGTGAGCTCGTCCCAGTCCCTGATGTTGTCCAGTAGCTGCTACTACCCTGCATGAACAATTACAACGATTTGAAAAGTCTAGCTGCTTTAAAACTAAATAAATAAATTAAACCAGCTCTTAAACTTCTAGAAAATTACTACAACTGCTATTATAGCCCTTCATAGTGCTGGGGAAAGGGGAAAAAGAAAAAAAAAAAAAAGCACTGGGTTGAATATAAACCAGGTGCACTACAAGGCTCCTTTTATTGCATCTTCCATTTCATAAAGATATTCATGAACATGTGAAAATAAACACTCCACTCCTTTGCAATTAAGTTTCTCTCTGGTTGTAAGTACAGCTATTTTTAGTTCTAATTTGGGGATATCTCCCAGAACTAGAGAGCATAATCAGCTCCACCATAACCCTGCATCATCATTATCAAGTACCAGCCTATCTTTGGAAAATGCACATCTTACACACTGAAGGTCCCAGAAGTCTGTTTTCAGCTGACTATGTTTTAGCTCCTTCAGTCCTGTCTTTCAGGAATGCAAATATTGACCACTAAGTGGTGCTGCAAAGGCTTACTCCAACTCCAGATCTGGCCCATTAAGCCCAAAACTCTGCTTGCCACATCACTACTGCTGCCTAATGAAATAAAGAGGAAGAGGCAAGGCATGCTAATTCCAAACCCCATTAAAAATACAGACAATAATTCAATTCCCTCAAATGTAAACACAAGAAAATTCATGAGGAAATTGGACTGGTATTCAAGATTCTAAGAAGAAGAGAGAGAAAATTACAAAAATATTTTTAAAAGTAGTTGAAAGTATGAATCTACCCCCAGCCCAGAGCATCCTTAATGGTGTATCCCCATTCCAATCACATACTCATTGCAGTTTACATTTCTTCTTTCTCCACTGAGCTGTACCGGAGCAGGCACAACAGCTTTTTGTCAAATGGATCTTTCAGCTATTACAGGAGATTTCCAGCAATGTTGCAATAACCAACAATATCACTCCAAAGTAATTGCTAATGTGACAACACCAGCCCACAGCCATCTCGTCCCTACAGTTTTGCAGCTTCCCTGTTGCTGAGCAAATCTCCTTCACAGCCTTTGAGATACAGAGCAGAGTGTAACAGTGCTGCTGTGCCCGTGGGAATAGCCACCAACTTACCAGCCAATGTTGAATTCAACGTGAGCATCAAAGAATCCAACAACAGGAGAAGTTGCTGCTTTCCAGCCTTGGATTCTGGCTCGAATCAGTCCTTCTCGTTTGTTGTTGCGCACTATTTTCACCAGGCCTGGGTATCTTTTATTGACATACTGGTCCAGATTAAATTTTAGCTCAACTGTAGGACAAAAGAAACCAATATTCATAAGGAGAAAAGCCCTGTAACTTTGTGTTTTACTTTGACTTATTCTGAAACAGAATGGGGAGAAAAAGAATCCTTAAATATACCTAAAGCCTTTGGCAGTCTCACAGGATGTCAGGGGTTGGAAGGGACCCAAAGAGATCATCAAGTCCAATCCTCCCTGCCAGAGCAGGACCATAATCTAGTTTAGGTCACAGAGAAATGCATCTAGAAAAGCCTCGAATGTATCCAGAGAAGAAGACTCCACAACCTCTCTGGGGAGCCTGTGCCAGTGCTCTGGGACTCTTACAGTCAAGAAGTTCCCCTTGTGTTGAGGTGGAACCTCCTGTGCTATAGCTTCCATCCATTGCTCCTTGTCCTATCACAGGGAGCAAGTGAGCAGAGCCTGTCCCCCACCTCCTGACCCCCAGCCCTCGGATATTTATAAACATTTATTAAATCCCCTCTCAGTCTTCTCTTCTCCAGACTAAAAAGCCCCATGTCCCTCAGCCTCTCCTCATCAGGCAGTGTTCCAGTCCCCAAATCATGCTTGTAGCCCTCCACTGGACCTTCTCCTGTCCCTCTTAAACTGGGGAGCCCAGAACTGAACGTGTGAGTCTCATAGACATAGACCAAGCAATGTGGCTGTGGCATGTACTGGTTTCATGGGAAATTCTCCATGCATCAAAGCAGCAGTTCTTAGTAGAATTGCACAGCTTTGATATGGCCTAACAGATTTGAGTATTATTTTGACGAGACAGGCTGTCTGGATATTTTTACATGATTACTTCAATGAAATCAGCAGGGTCTATCAACATAATGTTTATTTGTTATACAGAGAGTTAATATTTACTTGCAACCTTGTGCCGGTGGCTCAATTGACCCTCCCATCAGCAAATACAAACTCTTGTAAATTCTAGTGATTTCAGTAAAGGAACATTAATTTACACCAGCTTGTGATCCTGCTTATCAGCCACAAANATCCTGAGAGTTTTTTCCAACCTGGATGCTTTTGTGATTCTGTGACCTTCCTCCTCCAGCTGTTTAAATGCAGAATGACTCTGTGCTGTTTCATTCCAGTGTTAAAAACAAAACAAAAAAGGCATTTCAGCTAGGAGTGACCAGACTCCCTTTAACTGACATTTTGTGTCCATTAATCACACAGTACTGAGAGGAAAAGTTACTTATGTTCACCATTGTCACTGTTGTCATCCACCAGAATGATCTCCTTGAGCAAGTGTGATGGGGTGTGATTGACTACGCTGTGCACCGAGCGCAGGATGACAGAGAGTGCCTCGTTTACAAATATAAAGACCACGGAGATCTGAGGCAGGTCATCTGGGTAGGTCATCTGTTTGCACCTGGAGAGAAAGAAGAAAGAAAAATTAAACCTCAACTAGCTCCTAGGAGCTGAAGAGTATCCTAAGCTCATTGCTCTCCAGCATATTGGGACTTGCTGGCTTTGTTCTTTCTAATTGTAACTAAAGATGTGGTAAAAGCTCAAAAGCAGAAACATAGCCAGGAGCAGCAAATTTGCCATCAACCAAAGCGTTTCTGCATGCACAGAGACTTGAAGCAGCTCTCACAGTCAAGGAAGATTAAAAGCACCTCTCAAAAACCAAAATATTATCGATGACTTTGCTCAAAACCAACCCAGGGAAGGTTTGCAATACTATAGCCTGTCTGTTCTCCCAGGGAAACCATCAGAATCTCTGCTGCTAACTCATGCTTAGACCTCATGCTTTTAAAACCACAATCCACTGAAGCAAACTTTGCATTTGCCCATACAAAGAACACTTTCCACCCTTTCTGACATTGCAGTAGCAAATGCATGCTGTTTGCTGTGCAGGCATGCACTTGTTGAAATATTTGCAATACAGATCTGCTCCATCTGAGTTGTCACCTTGCTGGGCAACTGTATCCTGAGATTCACAATTCCCTTTTGTGCTTGCTAATTAATGCATATATGCTACCATAGACCATTTTGAGAATTAAAAATATAAGGCCTGGAGAAGTCACAGAGCACAGAAACTGCTTTCCAAGCTCCCAGCCCATGCCTTTCTGTAGTACCATACTGCTTTATTTAGTGGAACTCTCTCCCAGCAATAAAGATGCTGACTTTAAAATATTACATACCTGTTCTCACAGTCAAAAGCCATTTGGAATTACCATAGCAATTACTGAACCTGCTCTCTAAAATACTGCTAATGATATCACAGGAAATGACTTTTCCTGCTCTTATCAAACTTTCTGACCTCTTTGCTCATTACTTTGGCATAATAATCACTTTTTTTCCCCAATATCAACAGTCGTGAGGGTAGGAAGGGTGACAATCTCTTGGCTGTTGAGTAACCTCTGGAAATCAGTTATGAATTCTAGTAAAGTGTAATTATTCAAAATTCCTGCTCATCCCAGCATTATTTGTTCAGAGACCTGATTGCCATTGATTACAGTGTTACCATAGCTACTGACTAGCAGGTTCTTGGTGGCCTGCACCATACAGAGGACCCCTGTGTAAAACTTCTGTCTAAGCAGAATTTTTNCCTTACTATTCTATGATTCTATGATTCTTATATACTCTAAAAATAAACCTGGAACAAAGACAGGTATTTACAGGAGTTTGACTGCTCTGACACAGCCTTCTGTTTGAATTTCCTTTTGAAAGTGATTTTCCCCTCGACCACATCAATATATCAAAGAAGTCCATTGGGAATGCCTCACTAATAGGAAAGAGCCATCAGCTAAAAACATGGACCTTGTAAGATTTCCCTTGATGGGGGACATCTTTGCTCTGACAGCAATTTGCTTCAGAGCTTCACTTGTGTCAGCAGGGGATAGCAAATGGCATCTCAGTAAATCAGAGTGGTACCCAAGGAGTGCCTGCATTGCTGGTAAAAGGGAGGCAGAGGAGGGAGCCCAGTCAGGCCATGCATTCTCATGGAGTCTTACACCAGCACTCAGAGCCAGAATGAAAGAAGGGAAGCAAAGAACCACCTGGCTGAAATCTGCAGGCAGCAAGGAGGCAGAAGTGGAGAAGAAAGAGGCAGTGCAGTAAGAATGAGAGGCCAGTCAAAGCACCACTTGCAATGTGGAGGGACAAGTAAGGAAAGGAAAGGTAGGATGAACCCAGGGGGTAGAAATAGAGGAGCATGTATGGAAAGATCAAAGTATTTTGCCTAGAAAAAACAGGGAGCCACTGAAATAGCACAGAACCTCTGTGGATGAGGCTGGACTTCCTTTTTCTGATCAAGAAATTCTGCTGACCTTTTCAATAGTAAGAAGTATTTGTTTTATTGGAAAGCAGGCTGAAACACCTGGGCACCCAGCCACATGTTCCTGTCCAGACTGAAAGGCTGAGTAGGACTAATCTGCAGTGCTTTTCCTCCATCCTCCCACTTACATTTTGAGAAAATCAGTATTTTTAATTCAAGCATTGAACGCAGCACACCTACACCATAACCTCCACTTCTGATTTATTTGGTTTTCATCACATTAAATCGATGCATTATTATCCCAACTGTGACTCCATGGTCTCACTGGTTCAGAAGACTTCTCATGCTGTGATTCTCAATGATTACATACATTGTGGGGTGTCGTGGACTGCTTCAGATAAAAGGCTGATTTGAATTTATTATCCCACCTGGGTTAAGTCATTCTGATTGCTCCTCACTGCAGCTTTCCTCCTATCAGTTCTTCCCTTTCTGTTAGCAGGACATAGATGAAAAACAACTTCATATGTGCATTTGGAAAGACCAACCACTATATAACAGAACAACTTGGGTAACCCCATTGCAACAGGAGCACCTGGATGGACAAAAGCAAGCCTCGTAATTTAGCAGGGATTTAAAAGCTGTCATAATACTATTTATTTTAGCAAGGATAAAGAACAGAAAAAGAAGCTGTCCAGCTGAGTAAGCTTTTCAAAGTACAGCAGTGATTTAGGAGTTTATTTCCTTCAGACTTCCAGTCAACCTTGAACTCACAACTCTTTAAGTCACTTCTGAAAATGAGATGGATGTGCTGAGGCAGTCAGGAGAAAATGCTGGTCCTCTAGCAAACACTTGTGATGATGTCTGAGAGCAGGAGCAATCCCAGTCCAGGGGCCTTTCCCTAAAAATCACTGGGTGCTTAAGTGCTTTATTGGATCCTCGCCCAAGAGCTTCCCAATGTATTCTGTAATTAGATACCAATTTACAGTTAATACTCCCTTCATTCCAAGAAACTCTAACCAGCAACTGACACCCTGAGCCAAAGAGTGACATTAGCAAGTCACACTCAAGGATGCTCTACCATCAAAGCAAACCCATGACCATTATCACCTTACAACGCCTTTGCAGCTTCCTTCTTGGCAGGGTGCTGACAACAAATTGAGTGCATTGCAATGGAACATTCAGTGACTGTGCCTGTGTGCCAGGCTGAGAAAGTCAGTGTCAGGAAGACACTGAAGTCCTCTTTGGTGCAGACCTTGACTTTGTCCCTGGAGCATGGTAGAAGGAGAGAAGTCATTCCAGAGAAGTCCCAGGAGAAGTAAGGCTATAACAAGTCCATTAATTTGCAATAAGGCATAGGGCATCTTCTTGGAAAAAGGTTTGAGCAGCAGTCTGGAAACAGTAAAAACATGGGGCAAGAAATCTATGAGCTAGTGATGGAGGAGCTTAACTTGAGACTAGTCACTTCTATTACTTATTTTGAGAGGGAAAGTAACAAGAAGGTGAAGACATCAAACTGTTCTAACAAGACACATCCTTATATGCTTCGACTTGACTTGGGTAAGAGATTAAGGAGTCATCCATTTCTGGCAACCCTGATACTGTGCAGTAAAATGCCTGGATGTTTAAGGCAGCCTTCTCAATGGGGCAGAGTATGCCCTGCTTGGGGAGCCCACAGCACCACAACTAGGACCAGCACTCTGCCAGGGAAAGGAGCTAAATACCACCACAGTCTCCACTTCTCTGCACTAGGTCTGATCACATTGTCAACTATGGCAACTGGGTGAGGGAGAACAACTGCAGCAATTGATAGCCAAATCCTGGCCTCATTAACATCTGTCTAACAGTACTGAGCTTGTGAAGGACTTAGAGCATACATTTGACCTCTGTGGTAGCTAATGATGATCTAAGTTGGCCAAGCACAGCTCTCATTTAACATTACGTTGATTCTAAATAAGCATTATAAACTGTCGTCAGGTCTCAGTGTACAACCAGCAAAGGGCTTTAGGTCTGCATGAGCAGTGCTTCTCCCCAGGGGACATAGGTGTGCTGCAGAGGAGCACACTGCTGGATTCACTTAGGACTGACATTTCCAAGCAAAGGCTGGCAATGCCACAGCTAATCATACCCATCTGAGGATGGATTAGATCTGATACGTGAAACAGCCCTTCAGGAACCTTTGTGCAATATGCCAAGTATCAAGCCTGAGCATCCTGCTTTTGCCTTGGGAAGTGTCTTTGAGTATTCTTGTTCTGTATTGGCTTCTGCAAAGCTTAGCTGGCAACTCAGAGGTATTTCCTTTGTAGGTGGCAGAGAGCTTGATGTCAGATCATTTTTGTCCACTCTGGAGATGACTTTCACTCATTCTTTCCCTTGCATTGAATGGATTCCTTAAATGAACATTTCCCAGCCAGCTCCCTAACCCCAGTTGTGCAGGCAAAAGAAAACAGGAAAGGCTCTTCAACTGCCAGACCAGGACCTTGGGGAAAAAAAAAAAAACCAACCCATGTACTAACACAGAAAAGGTCACAGAGTAGAAACTGGGACAATAAGAAAACAAAAGCTTCTTAACTGCACAGGAGCCAGCTCAAGGCAGCTCTGTCAGCGTGCAGGCAGTAAAGGGAAGGAAATTTACTTTTGGGTGAACCTTGGTTCTTTGATGCTAGTATTTAAACTGCTTGTATCTGAACCAGCAGAAACATGTGAAGTCCTCTGTTTATCAGCACTGGCCTCACAGTCCTTTTGAGTTGCACTGTTTTTAGTGAAGGGTTGACACTAGAGCCACGCAGGTATTACCAAGCAGTGCATTACCAAGAACTGAAAAGCCTTTCCTACTCACTTTCTCCTGCTTTCTCTCCTGTCTGCACACTTGCTAAAAAAAAAAAACAACAACAAAAAAACCCCCCAAAAAAACCCTCAAAACTTTTGCTTGCAGACCTTAATATACTGAGTTTGGAAATGGATTAGGCAATGCATTTAGAGATTTCTGACAGCTTTACCCTTCAGGAAGAAATGCAAACGAAATTAAAGCTGCTTCATGAATCTTTAAAGTATTTAATACAAGATATGTTTTTCCAATGAACTACTGGGATGGAGATGACTGTGGGTTTCTCTCCTTCACAAACCTGACAAAATTGCTGGGCATGAAGAAATTGTCTCTGGAGCTCTAGCACAAAAATACCCCAAATCCCCAACATGCTCCATACCTTGAAAGCTGCAGAATGGTTGTGTCCCTGTTTTATAGCCACAGCAGGGGAAAAAGGCTGAACAGGGCACATGATGAATAAAAGGACAAAGATAAATATTTAAAAGATTATTGAATCCTTGCTCATTAATACTAACAAATACTACTTTAAATCATCAGGCTATTGTGTGTGTTTTGAACCTAGTTAAAGCAAAGGTTGGAATAACCTTACATATGCAGTTATCTTTTAGTAGCTAAATGCTGCTGTGACTTCTGTAGGCAGAGATGATTTGCAACAGTTAAATCACTAAATGTAGGGGGGTAGTTCAATGTCTGATTTCTTGCTCCAGAAAACCACTGAGGCTTTGCAGCTCCTGCTAGAGGTAACAGTAACTTTTCAAACCCAGAAATAAACTACCAGCATTATATTTCACTGGCACAACAGTGAAAATGTGACAAGCTGCAAACCTCTCCTTTCCCAGCGTGGGATTCAGCTGCTGACCAGTCCACGGCAAAAGCAATGACAGGCTGCAAAGCTGATTAGCTCCACGGATCATGAATCTGTCAGGCAGAGGGCTCCAGCTCCTTCCTAATTAATTCTCCTTCTCAATAGAAGGTGTTAACTGCATTGTGCCATAAAGTTCTTTTTCTATTAAGGATGGATTTTTTTTTCTGCCCTCTCCAAAAGGGGGAAGAAACCCAACCCAAACAGTAAATTTTTCAGATCAAGACTTGTTCTTACTTTCTTTTCCTGTTTTACAGCTCAAGGACTGCATTCATGAACTAAGAATCATGTAGTATAAACACAGCTGTGAACTAGGGAGCAGTGGTACAGAACACCAATGCTCAATGTATCTTGGGAGATGCAGCTCTCTGTATTTACAACTAGAGTAAAAAGAGATGTAACATCTGCTTTCAGAAGAAGCCTAGAAAATAAAATGGCACCAGAAGATACCTTTTTGCTGTGGTTGTTTCTTTGTAGCCTGTGCTGCTTTTTGGAATAGCTTCCACTTTGATTTATCATACAGTAGAAAGTTCAAACCCTTCTCCTTTTTCCTGAACTTGTCTGGGAAGAGCAGATACAAATGCAATTCTTGTTGGTTCTGCAAGCTTGGCAGTGTAGACAGCTCCAAAGAAACATCAGTGTTGATGAACAAAGGATTTGGTGGGTGGATTCCCTCCACTAGCTAACAGCTAAAGAAACTGGGGTGGTTTTTACTCCACCTCTGCAAGTGCTATAACAAACCTGCCAGTATTTGAACATTCAGCATTAATGCTGACTTCTTGTTTCCATCCAGTTTTTAAATTCCAAGTCAGTGCAACTAGGATTAACTTCACAGTATCACAGTATCATCAAGGTTGGAAGAGACCTCAAAGATCATCAAGTCCAACCCATTACCACAGACCTCAAGACTAGACCATGGCACCAAGTGCCACGTCCAAACCTGCCTTGAACACCTCCAGGGACGGTGACTCCACCACCTCCCTGGGCAGCCCATTCCAGTGGGGAATGACTCTCTCAGTGAAGAACTTTCTCCTCACCTCCAGCCTAAACTTCCCCTGGCACAGCTTGAGACTGTGTCCTCTTGTTCTGGTGCTGGTTGCCTGAGAGAAGAAAGCAACCTCCTCCTGGCCACAACCACCCTTCAGGTAGTTGTAGACAGCAATAAGGTCTCCCCTGAGCCTCCTCTTCACCAGGCTAAACAATCCCAGCTCCCTCAGCCTCTCCTCATAGGGCTTGTGCTCGAGGCCTCTCACCAGCCTCGTTGCCCTTCTCTGGACACGCTCAAGCACCTCAATGTCCTTCTTAAATTGAGGGGCCCAGAACTGGACACAAACTTCCCTGTACAAAAAAAGAAAAATTCAACACAAATTTGGGAGTTTTGATTGGTTTTTTAATACACTTACTGCTCTATTTAGCTTAATTCCTCCCTTCTCTAGGACAAAATTACGGATAGTAGCAAGCCCTGAGAACTGTCAGTCAATGACTGATAGCACAATATAGATGCAACACACAGCGTGACAGTGGCACCATTTGTAAAGAGCATTAACCCTTCCATTTAGGATTATTAGACTCTTCAAAAGTAGGTGCCACGCACATAAAATTGGAAGCTTGTATTTCAGGGAGCTATTTCTGGCTTTCCTCAGGCAAACAATACCAGAAGCATACCATCACATCTAATACTCATATTGATTTATACATATAAACCCACTAAAACTAGTTCCAATCACTTTCAAAACAAGCCCCTTTATTAGCATGAAAAATGGCTAAAAGCTCTGCTCAAACCCTGCTGTAACAAAAAGTA
>WBNM01024550.1:196775-255465 GCA_013399055.1 Ramphastos sulfuratus | reverse complement strand
ACTCAAGGCCTCCTCCAACCTGGCCTTGAACACCTCCAGGGAGGGAGCAGCCACAACCTCCCTGGGCAACCTGTGCCAGTGTCTCACCACCCTCACTGGAAAGAACTTCCTCCTAACATCCAGTCTAAATCTCCCCTCTGCCAGTTCAAACCCATTGCCCCTTGTCCTGTCATTGCAAGACCTTGTCAATAGTCCCTCCCCAGCCTTCCTGTAGGCCCCCTTCAGATACTGGAAGGCTACTCTAAGGTCTCCTGGAAGCCTTCTCTTCTCCAGGCTGAAGACCCTCAACTCTCTCAGTCTGTCCTCATAGCAGAGCTCCTCCAGCCCTCTGATCATCTTCGTGGCCTCCTCTGGACCCGCTCCAACACTTCCATGTCCTTCCTGTGCTGGGGGCTCCAGAACTGCACACAGTAGTCTTATTATCTATAAGGAAAACTGAGGGATGCAAAGCAGCTTTTTGATCATCTTTTCCTTTCCTCCCAGCTGAAAACTGTGCTGCCTCCACAGCTCCTTAGTGGGGACTTTACTACCCAGGTTGCCTATGCTGGCAGGTCATTCTTCAACATGTGTTGCTAATACAGAAATCCCTTCTTGTTTCTGTGTGCCTTGGAGCATTTAACATTTTGGATTGGATTCATCTGAAATCCTATTTAAGCTGGCTGTCCTAGGTTCCTGAAGGAAAGACCTCCAGAGGGCATTGCAAAATATACATCTTATGCACATCATCTTCCTCTCCATTGACTACAAAGGCATCCTAGTTGATCATCTTAAATTCAATGTTTAATTTTTAGCTGGTGTTATGCAACCCATCTTAGGTAAACTATTCATGTATTCAAAAATACGTTCTGGTGCAGACAAATTGCAGGGAATGGCTTCCAGGCTTACTGCATTTAAACACAACATTGCAATCAGTTATTTTTTCATGCTCTCTACTTAATCAAATTCAGCCTCCACTAAAGCTACATTTATTAGTGCTGACAGTCATGCAGAATTTGTCTTCAACAATTAATACACACAAAGACACTGCAAAAAAAAAATGTAACAAGAGGAAAATTACCACATTTGAAGGTAGGGTGGGTTTTTGGAACAGGTTGTTCATTTTAGTGATTCTTTTTAATTTAGCCTTGCTGATCCTTTCATTATCTCGTGGGCCAGTGATAATAATCAGGATCTATATTATAAGCTTTGTAGTATAATTAAAGTCACTGCTTAATTGGAAAGCCGAGCTAGCACTAAACAAAAGGGAATCAATAATGCGTCTAATGGGAAAAGCCAGAGAAAAGTTCTATTGAACTTCAGAAATAACTGTGAAATACTGCCACGAGTCCAGCACTGCTCCTATGGAGCCAGCATAAAGTCCAGCTCATGGAGATTCTCTGCTGATAAAAATGTTGGTATTCTCTTCCCAAACTGTGGTGGATTAGAAACTTTCCCCCACACACACTTAGAATTTACCAGACTAACTCAGACGGTTTGGAAGTAAGATGAAGCTCTACTAACAGCATGACACAAGTTACAAGCATGTATACACAACATTTACAAGTATTTACAATTACATATAAGTTAGAAATAATATAGAAATCCAAACTCCCTCCCAGGCAAAAGAAAATGCCCAGAAGGGCTCAAAGCTATCCCCCCATCCCTTTCTTTCCCTCCTCCCATTATGTCACACAGAGAAACAAAACAGATGCCAGTAGAAGCCAGCAAAGCTTATGTGTTAGATGTCAAGAATGGGGGTGAGATACTAGAGCAGATTGGGGTTAAAAGGAAATTATTAGATCCAACGACACACACCAGACAGAGAAATGAACAGGGCAATGTCCCAGGACAAAGTGGGGAAGCATTGTTTATGTTTTGACTTTTTATCTCTCTCAGCAAACCAATGAAATGATATAGACATCATCATTGTTTTCTTTTTACAACCAATGATCTAATTTCTCTCATTAAAATATTCCAATTAGCCTCAAACCAGCACATAAACCCTTTAGGGTCACCCACATCTATGCACAAGAAAGCAGAAGGCAAATTATTATTGTAGTGGAACACGAGCAGTCTCGTGGTCCTACCTCACAGTCATGCCCTACTGCTGGTGATCAAGCAAAAGGAGTCTGAGAAACTTCCTGATGGTCTGAAAAATTGATTGAAGAGTTTCTCAACGATGTTTTATTATTGTTGGGAAAGTTGGTAACAGTTTTAATCTGTTCCTCAGTTAGCCTTCTTAGTGGAGCAATTTAAGATTGTATAACTAATCAAATATTCAAAGACCTAATGGTGACCTGAGATTTTGGAGACAAAGGTTTGAACCCACAATCCAATTAATACATGACTATTTATGCAAAGCAAAGAAAAAACCATCAGAGGCTGGGAGAATCACAAGTGGAACTTCCTGTGTTGTAGTTTGTGCCCACTGTCCCTTGTCCTGTCACTGGGCACCACTGAAAAGAGTCTGTCCCCATCCTCTTGAACCTCACCCTTTAGATATTTATCAGCATGTATAAGATCCCTCTCAGTTGTCTCTTCTCCAAGCTAAATGGCCTCTCCTCATAAGAGAGATACTTCAGTCCTCTAATCATATCTCTCTGTTGGACTCTATCCAGCAGTTCCCTGTCTCTCTTGAACCAGCAAGGTCAGAACTGGAAACAGTGCTCCAGATGTGACTTCACTAGGACAGAGTAGAGAGGAAGGAAAATTTCCCTCAACTTGCTGGTCACATTTATTTTTCAATGCATCCCAGAATGCCAGCTCATGGTTATGTTCTTGTCCACCAGAACTCTTCAGTCCTGTGGTACCTTCCAAAACAGGATCAAATCATGACTGCAGGTCTCAGTGACAGTTGTGAAGATGCAGCACAAATGAGGATCACTGGGTGCAAAGCAGGCTGGCAGTACCCTGTGGTTCACATGGAGTTTCTTTTCCCAGTTGAAGGAGCAGGTGATGTTCCCCTGCCTCCTTTCAGAGCTTTACACAGCTCCAGTCTGAGTCCTTTACAACCAACTAGAAAACACTTCCTAAAATGCAGTGATAAGCCTTTGGCATACACAGGGATATACAAATAAGCACAACTGGCCCAGAGGCAGCAGTATGAGCAAATCTGATTTGTCTGCTGATAGATATCCCAAATGAACTGAGCCAGAGCTACACCAGACACTGCACAGCTGCTGGTCAGAGCCCAGTTCTCCACTGAGGAAGCAGCACAGAGATTTACTCAGACCACACCAGTTCCTTCTGCTGCTGGGCAAGATGGAAAGTCAGCTCAGACTTGGGTGCATCTTTCTGAAGCTCTACCACCAACTCTGCACATAGACAATGTGTGTGCAAAGGTGCCTGGGATGCTTACAGGAGATTCACAGCCCCAGGTAAACATCCAGCCTGTGTGATGTGGCAAAGCTGGTTGAGATCTATATGAAGTCCCAGAGCATGTGCACACACATACCCCCTTTGCACTGTTCAGAATCCACATCTGGACATTGACTTGGGATCTAATTAAAACACTTCAGTTAGTTTCATCCCTTACTCCATTTTCCTCTAATAAACAATTCCAATCTGTTGCCCAGAGGTAATTCTGTCTGCTCCATTTCTGTTTCTTTTTCCCCTTCCCTCTGCTTCAACTTACATTGCAATTGCAAATGCCAAAATATTGTGTTTTCTTTTTTCATTTAGCACAGTTCTTAGGTTTACTGATAGTGGATGCAAAAAAAAACCCCACCAAAACCAAAAAACCAACCAAGAAAACCCAAAAAAACCCCAATACCCCCAACCCCACAAAATACCAAAGAAAAAACCCAACCAAAGCCAAAACAAACAAAAAAAAAAAAACCAAACCCTTTCTCATTAAAACATCAGCCTAACTGAAATAAAAATATTGTGCCTGCACTGTGTCAAATATTGCCAGATGAAAAAAATCAATTGCTTAATTTTAACTAATGTTTCATTTTACTGTGGCCTGACATTGATCTGAAAGTATTGGTAGAAGCTAGTGATGGAAAAGTCATTATTTTAAAACTAATTTTATCCAATGAAACAAAATGTTTCTCTGGTCTAAACATTTAAAACCATCATTTCACAAAAAAATGTTCAGTCTGGCATGAGATATTTTTCAGTTGTCATTTTCTGCTCATCAGAAATACTGATTCCTGAGCAGCTCTGGGTCTGTTCCAGTTCAGATATTCCGTGCAAATGGACCCATCCCATTGCACTCTGGTTAACCTGGGAAGAATCCTAAGGGTCTGTTTTAATTTGGAGATTCTTGTGTCATTTTTCCAAGCAGTGCAAAGAGTACTCAGTCTCCCCAGAGGATCTGAAAAGTGGGTCATGAGGCAGAGCAAGCTGCAGAGGTGGATGAAATAATACCAGGTCTAGCCCTTTCCAATCCACTGATCCAAAAGCTGATGCTCTCTGAAAGCCATCTGCCTTCCTGCCCTGCTACTGCAGGGACATCCAACACAGACGAGCAGAGGAGCTGCCCGCTCCGACAGCCTTGGGCAGGGGCCATTGTACCAGACACAGAGAACTTGCAAACACAAACATGATTTGGCTCGGGAGAGTTGCTGACTGATGACTCAAACATCACAGTGACTCCACAAAGCTCCACCACCAAAAGAAAGGGTCACAAGTAAAGGTGAGCTCCTTGTAGTCTCAAAAAGCTGGAGCTCACCTGCTGTTGAAGGACAGTCTCTTACATAAAGGCTGTTTCCTCGCTACTGGCATCATACTAGCTACTGTTATTAAACCCTTGAATGAACAAATCAGAAGTCTATTTACCAAGTCTGCCCCCTTGATAGCACTGTTTGATCAATTCCAGAATCCTTTTTGATAGGTAATTAAAAAAAGCTTTTCCTTAGGTATAGAGTGGAGTGAACCATTAATTACACTTCAGAGCCCTAGAGATGCAATTCCTTGGCTATTGTGAAATGTCTACAGCAAGCAAGCAAGGAAAACGCTCGCCTCTATAAAAGAGCTGAATAAATGAATTTCCTCAAGACCTAGATTCCTCTGCTTTTTATGGCTAAAGACTCGAGTTGCCTCAGCATTAATAAGTTTGTTCTTTAGGGCCGAATTTTCTCAATACAAACATCCATGACCACCACAACAAAGAAATATCTTCTTTGGCTGATAGAGCCAGGAGGCTGAATCCATCTATCAGTGTTATTGTTATCACTGAACTGCCACAGTGCGCTCGGCATCAAGTCGCACAAAGAAAGATCACTTAAATTAAAGATCCTCACACCAAGCAGTGACAATTTCTTGTAAAAGCCAATTTAGCCATTATGGAAGCTCTGGGATTATATTAACTTTTCTCAAAAAGATGCATAATGCAGCACAGCAAGTGGTTTTTGACAAGTGTGTGTCTGCGTATGTGTGGATGTGTCCCGCATGTAAAGAAAGCCCAGAAGTTATTTAAGTTGCAAAGTCAAGTGACAGAAAGTTAGAAAATGCCAAATTTACAGGTGCTCAACCTGTTTAACTCAACCCTTTGCAATCCAGCCTGTGCATCAGATAGAAGAGGGGAATTTATCTTATCCTAAGAGACAATGCTTATGTTTGAAAGCATCTGGTTAGCTGACACTTCCCAGTGTGCCAGGATGCCACACACAATAAAACAAACAGCTTTTGTAAATCTGGGGGCCTTTCACCCCACCTTTGAATGAAATTCCCCAAGGTTTTGACTTATTCTGCATTTTTTGTCTTTGATGAAGTCAGAATCTATAGTCATAGGTGGCTGTAGAACCTCTGTCTTCGTGCTTGAATTGGGAGGGATTGAGCCTGATCCTTAGTTACTGGAGCACAGACAAATTTTGTGCTACAGCTGGCAGCAGTGAAAGCTTCTATTTCCCTAAGAGGGCAGATGGATGGCTGCTGCCATTCCTGAAGCCTGCTGTAGCAATGCAGTCCCAGCTAAACCTGTCCTCTAGTTTCTCTACTCTCAATACCCCTACCAAATGAAGGCACCAGAAGACAAATGACTATGCAGAGGTTTATGTGGCTGACTCTGGGCATGCCTCTTCCCAAGTGCAGGATCTCTAATAAAATCTCAGCTGTGTTGCTTTGGATTTATTTTTGACTGTTTAGGCAAATGTTGGCCCTTTGACATTATGGTAAGAAAGGCATGCACACAGCCCAGCAGATTCCCACAGCATTCCTGTGGGCAGGACTCAAAGGCTATTCTACATCACCTCATATTGGCAGAGATCACTGATACTAACACACGTGGGGATGCTTTCCTGCACATATACAGAAGGCTCACTGGCCAGCTCTGAATTTCTCTCCACTAAGTGCTCAGGTTTATGTGATCACAGCACTCATTTTGAATATGGAAGAACATACACAGAAATTAATCCAGTCATAATTCACCATTTTCCTAGAGAATCACAGGGCCAGCTCTAGCTTAGCCGTGTGCTTCCAAGGGAAAAATAACCTCTTCTGTACAACAGAGGCTTCTCTTGCTTCCATTGCACAGAGGAAATAGTGCATGTTACTGGGGGCTAGAAAGTCCTGCTAATGCTTTACTGCTGGCAAGAGAGATTAAATGGCCTGAGCTCTCTGCAGCATATACTCTGTGGTTCTACAGCCCTTTAAAAACTCCAGCACACTGGGGAGCAAAGAATGGGCTGCAGCAGGGACATGCAGATACCTGTGCTACTTTCCCTGCCCCTTCTTCTTCTGCCTTGCCTTTTACTCAAGAAATGTGTTTCAAGCTTGATATCTGCCTGTGTGACAGGGAATGAAAGTTACTCTATAACAAGCATTGTGACAGGGAATGAAAGTTATTCCATAACAGGCATTAGGAATTCCCTTGTAACAAATATAATCCTCCAAAATTCTTTTGGTGTTAATGTAGACTTCATATGCAGCAAAAAAATGTACTCTAGATAGATCCTTCATGACAATCAGTACTGACCAGATCACTACTTTAAGAGTTATTTTCATGTATTTTAACAGAAACCAAGATTTTAACCACTTTCCAAAGAGCATACAACACAAAATCTCAGCTCAATCCAACACTAGGGTGAGTAGCTAAGCATTTCTAAATACTTATCAATCAACCATTATAAATCCTGAGCGTTTCGCTGAGCACTGAGCTCAAACACATTTTGTTCCTACTGCTTGATTCCTACATCTTCTCAGAGCACTCAGTTGCACTGTTCTCTGCTGCTTCAAGGCGAAAGTCACCAGTAAGACATACGTTGTGTTATGGAGAGATCATCAGCACAACTCTAAAATCAGCCCAATTTAGGTGAAATCCACCAAGAAATGAAGAGAGTGTTCAAGGTCACACTGAATGAACTCACAAACTCTCAGAGAGCCTTAGGATTGTCAAAATTGCAACTTCTCTCTATTACATGTCTCTTGAAATAAAGCATAGCTGGAGATAGCAGTTCACAGTATGTTTTTGAACTCTTTCCCCAGGGTTGGCTGCTTGCTACACAGAGACAGGGCAAGCATTCAAGCTGTGGGAGGTGCAATATCAGAGAAGAAAAAGCTCAGCCCCATCTATTACACAGCATCAGGATCAAACCATAATCTTGTAATTATTGTCTGAATTGTAATGGCAAGCAATTTACTGTCACTGCTCCAATTGGGCACACAAACACAACATGCACAAAACCTGCTGCTGTCTCCTGCGCTGACTTAGTGATTCCTATCTTAAAGAATAAGCTTCTGGATTAAAAGGAATACCTGCATGTGATGGTTTGGGAGTTCCCCGCCCCCCCACACTTTGTAAAACGACCCAGACTAGAACTCAGCCAGCTGGAAGTTAAGGAATGAAGCTCTATGTACAGCTTGGCACAATATACAAGCAGATATATGCACTATATACAGGAATATTTACAGAAATATACAAGTTAAAGGTAATACAGAAACACAACACCCCTCCCAGAAATCAGAGACCCCAGGAGGGGCTCCCAACCACCCTTCCACCTTCTCCCCATCCCTCTACCTTACCCCAAGGTTTGCCTTATGCACAAGGTGAATTTTTGAGGATCGGCCAGGGGGGTTAGAAGAAAAGTGGTTAGTGAGGTTACTCTGCAGAGAGGGGAAAGCCAAAAGCTAGACCACCCCACACGCTGTGCCCCAGAGACTGACTGCCAGCCTGAGACACTGTCTTATCTTTGTTTAGAGTACTTTTTCCTAAACATCTCAGCAAGCCTATGAGTGAAGCAGACATCACCACTGTTTTCCTTTCACAGCCTGTAATATAATTTTCTCTATTACAATATTCCAATTAGCCTCAAACCAGCACACTGCACCAGCAGCAGCAGGTAGGAAAGGAGAACGCAGTGTGAGTGTATGGGAAAAGCATCTCTAGCGCAGGACTAACCACCCAGGTTTGCACACTTCACTGCAGCTGAAGGACAGGGAGGTGACTCCAATTTAGGAGCCTTCATGGTCACGCTGCCTGACTCTACACCTACTTAATGTAACATATTCTTTTAATTTGCTGTATGGGAATGAAAATACCTCCTGAAAAGCAATTAAACTGCAGGATGTTTATAGAAGCTATGCTAGTAGATGGAACGAAAGGCTTGTTCTATCACAGTATCACCAAGGTTGGA
This sequence comes from Ramphastos sulfuratus, assembly GCA_013399055.1. Classification (NCBI taxonomy): domain Eukaryota; kingdom Metazoa; phylum Chordata; class Aves; order Piciformes; family Ramphastidae; genus Ramphastos; species Ramphastos sulfuratus. The sequence continues at coordinate 246,910 of WBNM01024550.1, read as the reverse complement.
AGAGACCTCAAAGATCATCAAGTCCAACCCGTTACCACAGACCTCAAGACTAGACCATGGCACCAAGTGCCACGTCCAAACCCGCCTTGAACACCTCCAGGGATGGTGACTCCACCACCTCCCTGGGCAGCCCATTCAACCCTTCAACAGCTAGAGAAAAACGAGAGCTTTTTCTCTGCTGCAACACCTCACACTGATACTTACAGGGCTTCCTATTTGTCAAGCCCCTCCAAGGACTTCCAAGCTTTTCAAACACTCAGGGCTACAAGCACTGTTGTAGGGAGGCTGCCCCCATCCCTCGCTCACCTGCTCCTCTGCGGCATCATCACATCCCTCATCCCTCCCCCCAATATCAGAACAAGACAGCTGATGACAATAAGGGCAGAGGTCAAAGATAAAATAAACTAAAAGATAATGTTTCTGATCAAATTTCTTTTAAAAGAAGACTAACCCTGGAATATTACAAGTCCCACATAGCAAAAGCATGCTTACTTTCAAAACTTGTGCCTATGTCATGCGGACTTGAGTATAAATTCTCCTAAGTTCATATCTTTAATACCTGCTGGTGTGTGTAAATATGCAGATCTGAACATTTTAAATGGAAGTCAGAATGGGGTTTAATACTTCGGGATGTGAATCCAGGTAAGTGTGTTTTATTCATAGACTGACTTTGGACTTTGCACATGGCCCTGAACATTAATTCCATCCTGCTTCTCACTTTAGAGATGAGAGGTCCTCCCTTTTTAGAAGTGAAAAGTTCTGGGAATGACATGAATATAAATCAAAAGCAGACTGAGAAGGGCTCAGTGATGAGATCTGTTGTCATGAGATTGAAAGATGTGACCACTAGACAAGCCAGCATACAAAGTTGGACAAAACAAGAGTGGTTTCCCAAAGCCCATCTCAAAGATCTGGAAGTTTAATTCTCTCCAATATATAATTAGAGTGTCTAAACCAAATAGAAAGTCAAGCTCAGCTTTGCCTTATGGCTATAATGCACAACCATCACTTGTTTGGTAAGAAGATGAGATACTACATAGCATCAAAGAATCACAAAATGGTTTGAGTTGGAAGGACCTCCAAAGGTCATCCAGTCCAATCACTCTATGTAGTGAGCAGGGACATTCTCTTACGGCGGATGAGAAGAGGCCGATAGGGTAGGGAGTGAAAATTGTCTCTTAGTAGTAGAGTGAGAGCTTCCAAGAGAGACTATATATGAGTAGTTGTGTATTTGAAGGAGTCAGAGCCAAAAAAAAAAAAAAAAAAAGGCAGAAATTTCTAATAGAAAATGGCAACCAAATGGCAGCCAAATCTCTTCTGATGTAAGTAAAAATCTTTGTGTAATAAGATCCTCTACCTTCTCCAAACTTCCACTCATAGCAAATTCAGTCTGAAGGTTTTCCCTGTGACTCATAAATATCTGAAGACAAGCGTTTCAATTCCAGTGTCTAGACCTAACTAGAACCTCTTTGCAAGCATCAGAACACCACAAAGAAGGCAGTTCTCTCAGTAATTCAGACAATTAATCATGCAGCACGGTCCTGGGAGATACCCAAACTGGGCATGTCAAAAAGCTTGTCTGAAAGACTCATCAAAGCTTCCCAGTAAAACTGTGCAAGAGTGTAGGCTGAAGTGAAACATGCCTGTATCGCCAATGCTCTCATGCTTCTGACAGCTGCTGAGCTACATTTGAGCTCTGCAACCTTTGCTTTTGTATTTCCTCCTAGAGCACTTCCATTTATTACCTATCCGACCACGGCAGCAAATAACAGGCCAGGTCAAACTTCACTGACTTTCATTTGAAAAACTTCATGTTGATTTTCAGGGTCATTGAACAAGATCTGACGCACACCTCAAAGAGCTGCATAACTACAGACTACTTGTTTTCTCCAGAAGAATTCTCTGATGGATTTTTATGATACCTCAAAAGAGATGGAGAGATGAGCCCAGTGGAAAGGTCAGTATACTTGCATCGGATATGATACCAAAGCAGTAGATTTTTTTTTTTTTTCCTCTTTGCTACTCCTTTTATCTAGGTCTTGTTTCATACAGCAAGTGTCTGAGAAAACAAATGCTGAGTCAACACTTTTGAGATGAGATTAGTTTGTAACACAGCTAATGAAATTTGTAGTTGAGAGGAAGTTTTGTTCTGCTGGATTTTGTTTCTCGCAGCTTGAACTGCCTAAAAATCCTAATTCAATTGCAATCTATTCACAGAGCACAGTTGCTTTGCTTGGCTAAACTTTTCTCACCACTTAATAAGATACTTTTTTATTTAACTTTCAGTTCTGCCCAGGAGCCCCAGTGGGTCTTTTAAAACAGAAGATTATTATTAGAAATTAATTAAGTATTCTTTTCAATTCTGTCTCCTGAGAGTAACTAGGCATTGCTGCTGATCTCCTCTGCATTAAGACATTGCTGATTGTCATTCGAAGGATGGCAGGGAGGATGTCTCAGCTGGAAGATGCATAGCTCCATAAATATGAAAGATTTGAAAGACATTTAATACAGAACATAATAAATCATGAAAAATATGAAACACATAATTGCGGCGTCAAACACGGCGCAGGCATGTGAAGGCTATAACGGTAGAATAAAAATAAACACACATTTTGAAGACAAAAATAAAATAAAATCTTATTGCAATTATAGGACCCTGATGGATTGCTCTTGATCTGTGTTTCAGTGCATTGTAAACCCTGCCTGAACAATTCTAATAACATCAAATGCAGTTACAAAAGAGACAGCTGATTTGATGGTTTGGTTTTTTAAGTGGCAAGTGCCTATGGAACAGTTGTCACTGCCCCACCTTCCATTGGCCATGACTACAAAGAGCTCCACCACACAACTAAGGCTCCCACCTCTGATGGTGGCTTCAAATGGCACTACCTGACTTTTTCTAAATGATCTATACTCAATACACATCAATATCCTGATCACGGAATCACAGAATGTCAGTGGCTGGAAGTGACCTCAAAAGCTCATCCAGTCCAACCCTCCGTGCCAGAGCAGGATCACCTAGACCAGATCACACAGGAATGTGTCCAGGTAGGTTTTGAATGTCTCCAGAAAGGGAGACTCCACAACTCCCCTGGGCAGCCTGTTCCAGTGTTCAGTCACCCTCACAGTGAAACAATTCTTCCTCATGTTTAAATGAAACTTCTTATGCCTCAACTTCCACTCATTGCCCCTTATCCTGTCGTCATCAGGCATCATCCAGCAGAGCCTGGCTCCATTCTCCTGGCACTCACCCTTTACATATTTATAAACATTGATGAGGTCACCTCTCAGTCTCCTCTTCCCCAAGCTAAAGAGCCCCAGCTGCCTCAGTCTCTTCTTGTAAGAAAGATGTTAAGGGAATACCCTTAATCATCTTTGTGGTGCTCATTTAGGTTTTGATCTGAGAATATGAATATGCATATTAATGAAATACTCATAGAATTATCAGTGCATTTAACATGGCAATTCATGCTTGAGATGACAGTTGGTCTTTTTAATTTTCACTACACTCAGGAGCATAACTGCCATCATGCTCTAACCAGGAAAGGATGTGAAGAGAGGAATGCCACCATGGGTCAATAGAACAGCAGTCAGTCACTCTTAATAAAAGCACAGAATTCAACTTACTTTTTTGGTCTGTAGTCAGGGATGGACCTGTCCAGTGATATCCTGTCACTGAGCTGGGCATTGTAACCGTATTCTTCATACTTAGTCTCTGATTCATGGCTATCATCTCTCAGGGTAGCAGCCATTCCCCCCTGGCCCAAACCTCCTGGACCTTCAACTAATCCCATGGGCTTTGCCAGACCTAAACAAGAGAACAAAAAAAAAAAAAAAAAAAAAAAAAAAAAAAAAAAAAAAACCNAAACAAACCCAAGTTGTTAATATAATGGAGCTGGGTCTGACATCTTCCATAACCACAGAATGTTTTTAGATAAATGAGATCTGAACTCTCATGAAACTCAGCTCTGAAACTCTTATGGCTCTGTGGAAATTATCCCCAGCTTTTCAAACCAAAGTCCATAGCAACATATCTTGTAGTATCAGGGCACAGTTATTAATAAGCAAACTATAAAGAATCAAGTAGTAGCTTTCAGAGTTTCTCTTTTTTTTTCCTGTATAAATCCCCCAAAAAACCAGAATTCTTGTTTTCAAACATTCCAAAATGCCTCATTAGCCTTAATTAAGGTGAATTTTCCTCATAAGAACTGGAGGCCAGGCCCTTTCTCAGTATAGCCCTTTATAGTTCCATTCATTTTAAGACAGAGATGTTTAACTTCCACAACATGTAGCTCTGACAGTTTAACTCCATATTAATGGCACTTCTGCAATAGTTTTTAGAGCTGAGGTACCTGCTCTGTGGCTCTAAGACCACCTGCAGCTCTCAAGTGGTTTAGGTATAGTTCCCATACTGGGAATACAGCTGTGTAACTGGTCACCAGCTGCTACTGGGTAAGAAACAGAGAGTAAATCTAGTTTCACTGTGTGAATCAACAGGTCATTTGGACTCAACCACACAGCTTGCCCCACCTGTTCCCACAAAGATGTACTAAAACTGTCAGGGAGCTGACACCATCTCTCACCTGGGGATTACTTCATATTTCCTCTATCCTTCAGAATTCTGATAAATGAAATATGCTATGTGAGATACTCAGTTCTGTACAGCTTATAGCATCTGTGAGTTTGGATGGACATCAGCTAAAACAATTAGCCCCATTTGGTTAGTGGTGAGGTAATAGCCAGTCAGCAATGCATTAATAAGTTTCATTCACTGGCCTACTACTGGCCATCTCAAAAATACATACAAAACAAAACTAAACTGACATTAAAAATGATCACACTGCCAAGAACTCCTCCCATAGCAACAGACATTTAACTTGGTACTGAACTTTCTTAAACAAGCTCCTCAAATATCCTGTGTTTAATGTCAAAGCTTCCTTTTCCAAAAAGGCTCCCTATCAACAAGTCATTAGAAGCAAAGCAGTTATTTATAAGAGTCTGGAAAAATAGTCATGCAAATACCCCCCAGATAATTCATAATACAGAGGAAAACAATTAGACTTTGACCTGCTCAACGTTTTTCCAAATGAAGAATTTTTCAAGAGGAAAATGTCATTTTTTCCAACTAAATTAAAGAGAAAGACAGAAAGAAACTCCCAGCATTTGCTAGTGACCAACACCCAAGCAGTACAAAGCTGGGACTGGCTTCTCCAAGCCATGATTAAGGTCTGGGAATGTCTCTCGCACCTCGTGGCTAACACTGTCCTCACTTGTTACAACTCCATCATCATCCCTCCTTAATTGCATGACAGAATGGTGAGACAGTGGCTTGTTAGTGGTCTGAAAGAGTAAAGATAGCATTTTCTGATGGAGTGTTTATGAGAAAAATCCTGCACTAAGGTTAAGTGTAGCACTACAAACTGTCTGAACATAAAAGGACCAGCAGCACTTGGGAATTTCAGACCTTGCCTGCAAAAAGAGATACCTCATACTGTAAATCAGTGATCCCAAGTCAGGACAGATCTTAACTGTGTTTGTGTCTTTGATGTCTTCTTCATGTTCCTCATCATCATGCACTGAAATGCTCAGCTGCCTCAGAATGGATCATAAGTCTTAGTAGGAGGAAGGAGCAAGTAAAAAGAAGAAGAAAAGGATGCCCTACAGAAAAGCATTCTTGGCATAGTCAAGCTTTTAAAAAATTCAGGCAGCTCCAAGCATTCCAGCCTAGGAAGTTGATGAAAAGAAGGGAAAACAAGAGGCTTATGCAGCCATAGCCTCGTTTCAGGTGTGTGGGGGAGGTGAACTCCAAGTCTCACGAGCAAGGGAAATCGAAGAGAGGCGTGAGCAGAAACCCCACAGGCCACGCACCCGTGAAGGGAAAGCAGAGAAAGAAAGCTTCAAACCAGCATCTTCTTCTAGCATATTGTATTACTGGGAAACAGAGAGAAAAGACCAAAGCACTGAGTTCCTGAGATTGATACTGATGCTTAATCAATAATGAACTTCTTCAAAGCTGTAAGTGAAACAGAATGCCAGGGAAAGTGAAAGGCATGCTCAAAGCAAGGGTACACGGTATCGGCAGACGGCTCTCTTCAGTCACGCTGCCAAACAGGGATCCTGGACGACATTTGGAAATGCAAAACAGAGCCCTCCCACTGTTAATGACTACTCATTTTCTGTAGGAAAAGTGGAGAACAAGACTGTCATGGTTGATGTTGAAACATAACTAAAACACTTGAAAAGCAGCATTGCAATTAGTGGTTTCAAACAACAAAAAGTCCTTTACTTTCCTACGTGAAGCACTTCAGTACCTGTTAAGTATTTCTGAAAATACTTTAGGGAGCTCCATTTTGAAAGAATTTGTAACATTTGCCCTTTTTTTTTTTCAGTTTAGGATGGAAGGCTATTTGGTACTTGGACTAGCTTTAATGTTTAATGCTACTTGCTTTGGAAAAATCATAACGGAATGGCCTAATGTTGCCATTCTTGGCCTGGTAGCTCAAGTAATTACAGAAACTACATGTCTGAGACTATAAATCTCTCCCCACCCAAAAGGAAAAATAAAGCAGCCTAATTGCCATTCATGATACAGTCTTAGACTTCAAAGACACTAACAGCAAGCAGTGATGCTGCATATCTCTGCTTTACTTGCCCAATATACAGCATCCTACAGGGGACTGGCAGGGCTAAGTTTCAGGGACATGTCAACAAAACAAAACAAAACAGAAAGGCACAGAGGACCCTTATTAGAAAGCAGCCAAATTAGGCACTGGAGAAGTTAAACAATCCAGAAAACTAAACACTTCATAATGCCTGTGTCCTTGAGAGACTACCATGTGTAAACGCATTTGCTGGTCATTTGGAATCACCTGGGCTGGGTTCTGATGTTACATCAAGGAAAATTGAAGATGACTTCTAACTGACCTGCTTGATGAAAGTGTCTCCAAGATGTGGTGTGCTCATTTGATGTTAAGCAACAATTTCATTCCACTAGTTGAAAACTATTCTTTATGCTCTTGCAGTTCACAGAACAAAACACTTGCAGCTTCATGGCACAAGTAACAGGGGAATGAAACTTTCAACCCGCAGGAAGCATCAAGAACTTTGCTATTCTGCTAATGAAAGAATTAGTTGGGAAAACCTTCCAGAGTGTGCATACTGGCAATTATTCCACGTACCTTTTTCTTAGATCTGATATTCTAGCTCTTCATGCTGCTAATCTGATTTTGCTCTAGGAAATTCATCATATGTCTGACTTGCTCTCAGACCATATTGCCGTGAGGGCTTCTCCCATCCATTATCCAAAGTGTAGCAGCAGCATCTTTTCAGAAAGAGTTGGTCTTAAGAGATGAGATCAGCAAAATGGTGATGGGAGACTGTACCCTCAGGTATATCTGTAGCAGAGACAGCTGGTGAACAAGGCACACCTTCCTGCACATTGTCTAGTTCCTCATCTGAGGCATCCCCAATAGTCTGGGACCATCAAAGAGAAACATCTCATCATGGTGAACATGGGCATTACACCCGGGAGGGTATGGAGGAGCAGAATACTCTCCAGTAGTGCTCCCACGAAATGCACAGAGGGGCTGCCAATGGCAGTCAGAAAAGAAGTTGCTTGGGCCCTAGGGTTTGGGTGTTTTCTGCTCCTTGAAAACCCAAACAGCCTTCAGGGACAGCTCAATGGAAAAGCCATTCCCATGGGCCTCGCCTACTGGAACAAGAGGGAAAGGGACCCAGTTCTGAAAATCCTGCTGCTTGGCAGAGAGACAATTGCTATTGATTTTACATGCTGGGTGTCTAGGTCCTACAGTGATGGGGAGCAGTATAAAACTTAAAAAGGACAGATGGGGAAGTGCTTCTGGTTCAACTTCCAGCTTATATCTTGGTTCTAACCAGAGCAGGTCAGACGAGAGCACTTTTCTGCTCTCTTTTAAAGATTCTTGCAGACTTCCAGATCCTCCTTTTTTCTTTGAGTTACTTTCCTATGGCTCTAACTAGCAGCCATTTCATCCATTTGTTTCATGGCTTCTGAAATTCTTGTGGGCAGGGCACAGCAGCATTGCTGATAATGTAACCCTATGGCTCCTGCCAGAGGCAAGGATTCAAATCATGCTGCCAGCTCTGAAATGGTGCTGGGCATAGGGGTGAGAAAGAACAACAATGGCAACACCCAGTGAGCTGCTATTTTTAAAGCTGTTTTTGTCTTTAAATTTTGAGACTAAAAAGATGTACAACCCATACACTGGGATCAGTCATACCCAGGTCCAATGCTGCAGATGACAATGAGGTCACAAATAATTACTGCTTGTCAGTCATTGCAAATTTACTGCTCTCACTGCAGACATTTCTGTTTAAGACAGAAATTGCTGAGAGAATGGAGAGCAGAATGAACCAGTCTTAGTTTCTTAACCAGATTAATTACTCTGCAGTATGCATAATTTTCTAGGAAGGAAAGAGACCTTCTATTTTTCACCATAAATCCTGTCATAGCAGGAAAATTACTGAAGAGATTTATGTGAGAAACTACAGCAAAAGTAAGATCAAACTATATCTGTGGTTACTTTACTCTGTGTTTTTTATTTGCAACACAATTACAGGCAGCTGGAAATCAGGCTCAGCCAAGGTTCTCAGATTTAATTAACCTTTTGACAACTCAAAATAAAAATAAGCAATTCAAAATAATTATGCACCCACGTTCACAAAAGAAAAGATCTGTTCTTAGCCTATTTCTGGCCTTCTTACCACTTCTAGGAAGGTCATCTCCCCTTCACCAACTGTGGCTCTGCTCCCACACCTCATCCCTCTTTCATCAGAAGACTGCTCAGGTGGTACCACGAATGCTAGGCACAACCACAAGGTCACCTCCATCACTAACACCACCAAATTTGGTAAGCACTGACAGAAGTGCTGCAAAACCTCTCAAATTACCTTCCTGGTCTGTCTCAGTCTTAAACTGAGAAGGGCTCCAAAGTCTAACTTCTGAGCTTTCTCTATAGTTAGGCCATTTCTTGATATAGCTCTTGAATAGCTATGCAAAGGTATTCCAGTTCCCATCACCTTACAAGCAGAGAATAAAATATTCCTTCTAAAACACCTGGTATAGTCACCCAGAAGTTTCACCTGTGACTCCTGAAACACTTCTCTCTTTTTTTAAATGGAAACACAAAACTCACCAGCTAAAAAGTTGTTTCCTTCCTTTTACAGTTCTGATGTCTCAGTTGAAAACATCCCTAAGATCCTTCTAAGGCAATAAAAATCTTTAGATTCCAGTTTAAGAACAAAAGCAAAACAGAATTCAGCAACTCTGCATAGATTGATGAAGCTGACTCTTAGCATTTCCAGCTATATCTTCTGAAAGAGAAGAAGGTTCACAGACCCTAGAACAGGTTCAGTAGCACAGCTAAAACAAGACAGCCTATAACATTTTTAAAAGCTAATTCTGTACAAACCCACCCTTTTACAGCAGGTTTTAAATTAGTTGCATCTAATGACTCAGCCCTAATGCTTCCCTTGAATTGCTGTAGTGTGCTGCTTTGTGGTTCTGTTGCAACCAGAACTTCAGATGAAGGTTACAGCTTTGTTGACTGTTGCCATGTCTGTGGGGATGGAAGAAAAAAAATTTGTCTTCTACTTCAGGGGTTGACTGTACAAGTAAGAGTAAAGCAGGTGAACATGGAAAGCAGCTGGTTGGAGGAGAGAGCAAGAGCAATGTGGGAGTGCAGTTCAACACCAAGCAAAAGGCCACAGCTCAGCAGTTATCTTGCTGCTTAGAGCTCCAGTTTAGTGATCCCTAAAAATAAATAAGGGAATCACAATTTCCAAAGCATCATTTACATCAGAGAAAGGCTCTGACACATAAAGAGTGTCTGGTCTCTCATACACACCTAGCTCAGCCCAGGGATGCTCTGGTCAGCTGCTCAGTTGAGTACATTGCCCACGCTGGCTGCAGGGAGGGACATTTTGGAGGATGCTAAACAAGGCGCTCTAGGACACAGTTGCTACAGCTGAGAGAAAAGATGCCTTGAGCTTTGTCTCAATTTCAAATTGAGCTGATAAATCCCATCAGGCTTGACAAGGAAAGGACATACAGAGGCTACAAAATGACAGCAGTAACTACTCCTACAGAAGCAGATAAAAAGCACCCAAGTTATTTACTACATTCCGCGAGAAGCAGATTTTGGGCTTGAGATTAAGTATCAGAAAAAGATTGCTTTTTCAGAAGTAAACAAACACCTTCTACTTTGGATGCTTTAACCATTGAGATACTGCAGGATAATGTTCTTGTACTACCTTTCATTGGTTCCAATGTCCCTCCAATGGGCTCTTGAATACAAAGCAGCCACCACTGCACAGAGAGCTCTGTTGCAGCTGCTGCCCAATTGCTGCAGGCCCTCCCAAACACCAGTGAGGTTGGGCTCCCAGTGCCATTTGAGATTGGAAGGAGTCATCCTACCCACCTTCGAGCAGAAATTAACTGCTTACAGGTTAAGGACCTCCCCAGGATTGCACAAAATGTGATGGCAGAGTCAGGAATCAAAACCAGTGACTGCCTAAATTCTTGTCCTGCTGTGATTAATTTGGGAATTAAAAAGCAGCCTCCTTCAGCATCTATGTGATGGTTTGGGAGTTCCCCACCCTCCCACACTTTGTAAATCACCCAGACTAGACTCAGCCAGCTGGAAGTTAAGGATTGAAGCTCTATTTACAGCTTAGCACAATCCACAAGCAGAGATATACACAATAGACAGGAATATTTACAGAAATATACAAGTTAAAAGTAATACAGAAACACAACTCCCCTCCCAGAAATCAGAGTCACCCTTCCACCTTCTTCCCACCCCTCTACCTTACCCCAGGGTTTGGCTTATGTGCAAGGTGAGTTTGGAGGATCGGGCAGGGGGGTTAGAAGCAGAGTGGTTAGTGAGGTTATTCAGCAGAGAGGAGAAGGCAAGAAGCTAGAGAGATGGAGACTCTCCGAGCCTGTGAGACTTAATCTTATTTATGTTTGTGTTCTTATTCTTATCCATCTCAGCAAGCCTATGAGTGAAGTGGACATCACCAGTCTTTTCCTTTCATAGCCTATAATATAATTTTCTCCATTAAAATATTCCAATTAGCCTCAAACCAGCACAATCTAAAAGAGGTCTATTCTAGCAAAAGCTGAGACATCTTCTGCCCAGCTAATGATAGAATCATAGAATGGTTTATGTTGGAAGGGACCTCAAAGATCATCTAGTTCCAACCCCCCACCATAGGCAGGGACACCTCCCACTAGCACAGGTCACTCAAGGCCTCATCTCACCTGACCTCGAACATCTCCAGGGAGGGAGCAGCCACAACCTCCCTGGGCAACCTGTGCCAGTGCCTCACCACCCTCACTGTAAAGAACTTCCTCCTAACATCCAGTCTAAATCTCCCATCTGCCAGTTTAAACCCATTACTGCTCATCCTGTCATTACAAGGCCTTGTCAATATTCCCTCCACAACCTTTCTGCAGGCCCCCTTTGGATACTGGAAGACCACTGCAAGGTCTCCTGGAAGCTTTCTTTTCTCAATGGCATCACATGCAGAATGGTATTTCTCTCTTCTCCCTTCTGGGATGCTTACCTGACTCTGCCAAAATGCTGAGCAAGTGGCACAGCCTGCAGTTTCTTCTCCCCTGCTCCCCATGTTGCATGCTTCATTTTTGCTAAAGGATCCCATAGAAAAAATTGTCAAAACCAGGTATCTGCCTCTTTTCTTGGCTCCCATAAATACTGCACAAACTATGGCTAATGAATAAATGACCAGAGCTAGAGAATGGCTTTCTAGGGTTGCCTTGCAGAATATTTAAAAAGTGTTTTATCCTATAGACATAAATTCACTGAATGCATTAGCAGTTCAGTGCACCAAAATTAAACCTGCACAAGCATTTTGCAGTTGTAAGCACAAGGATCAACAATATCCAGTTAAAAAAAAAAAATCTTGCTTGAAATTATTTCACTCTGACACTATTTCAGACAACTTTGCAAACAGTAGTATGCAGCATAGGGAGTCAGTAGTGTCTGGCTCATGATTCAATCTAAATGTTAAACAGAGCCTGGCCCTTAATTTCTGCATATCCCAAATCAGTTTCTCCCACCATGACCCTGCAGTAAGCCTACATAATACATAAGATTTGCTGCCCACAGAACCAATCTAAATTTTGTCCATATCAAAGGTGCCTGCTTTCTGAGCTAGAGGGAATGCTGGATGTGGATGAGACTTAACCTTGCATACAGAAACACTCACAAAATCACACTCCACTGGGACACAGGCTCCAATTCTCTGCAAACAGGAGAGCAACAAACTAAACTCCATTCAAGTTAAATGGCTCCAGCACATTCATTTATTCTAAATCCAAAATACAGTCCTATGTTTAATAGTTGTAATCAAAGTTTGCTGCATTTTTGCTTGAAAGATTTATGTCCCCTAGTCTCCAGTATCAGCCCCAAGTATCTCTGAAGACATATCAGAGAGAATACAAAAAGGGGCTAGAGGAGGACTGTGAGACCATGAGAACAGGATCTTGTGACCTCTGCAGTAAAGCACAACCAATTAATTGGAAGACAAAGGGTTATCCTTAATCATTATCTCAGTATTTGGTAACTGTGATAGGACAAGGGGCAATGAAGAGAAGACTTGGAGGGGATCTAATCAGTGTTTATAAATATCTGTGGGCTGGGGGTCAACAGGGATGGGACAAACTCTTCTCAGTTAGGCCCTGTGATAGGACAAGGGGTAATGGGTGTAAACTACAGCACAGGAAACTTCCACCTCAACATGGGGAGGAATTTCTTTAGTGTAAGGTCACAGAGCACTGCACCACAGAGCACTGGAACAGGCTTCCCAGAGAGGTTGTGGAGTCTCCTTCTATGGAGATTTTCAAGACCCATCTGGATGTGTTCCTGTGTGACCTGCACTATATTATGGTCCTGCTGTGGCAGGAGGGTTGGACTTGATAATCCATGGAGGTCCCTTCCAACCCCTAATATCCTGTGAACAGTATCCTGTGGCTGAAAAGGAAAAAAGTGCAATAACTTGTAAAGCTGAAGCACTTGATGTGCAACTCTTTGGCTCTAGGAACTACGAAGCTCGATGGTTTTGCACCTTGATCTTGTCTCTAGATGCTTTTGCCTGTTCAATTGGAAGCCTGTGACAGCGTTTCTCAGCCTCCACCCACTGACATGACTGACAATCCTGTAGGTTATCTGTCTGTGAGAAGACCATTGAATGATGGTGAAGGGATGAAGTGATTTGGCAGCTCTGACTGTAGGGGCGGTGGTTCCTTTTCTGCCCACAAAAGGTAGTCAGGCAGAGAGAATGAACAGTCAGGAGCCCTGGAAATGATGTAGATCAGAACAAATTATCTGGAAAGAGGACTGATATCCAATCCCTTAGGTACTTTGCCCTGTGGTTTTTCTTCTTTAACACAGGGACATTTCCTGGTTGCAGAGAGCACTCTAAAACACAGCCTATGAGCATCTGTCAACTGCTCAAAGTATATTGGATGGAAAATGCTATAGAAAATTCTCAGGGCTGTTATCAGCATCTGGGCTGGAAGCTGACCCTTATTCCATCCTACACACTCTGTCCCTACCATATTGATATATTAATCCTTAAAGCCATTATACTAAGCCCTTCCAGGACAGAATTTGGCTAGAACAAGGTTTTTTTAACTTAATGTTTTCCCAGCATGTAGTCTAGATGAAGGACACCAGTGTAGTTTGTGCTACATGAGCCCAGAGACACAGTTCCTACCCCAAAGGACTTGCTGTCAATGCTGAAGAGAAGAAACAGATGCAAAAAGATAATGAAGGAAGAAGACAATAAGACAGCATGGATCAGTAGGAGAGGCAGGGGTTGTGATAGCCTGTGGATTTCATCCTTGTAACAACAAAATAGCTCACTGGAGGAACTCTTTTCTACCCCAGTGAACAATGTACCCATCACACCCAGAGGTCTTCTTAGGGATGAAAAGGGGAGGATTCCTATGGAAAAGTAACCTAGGGACAGGATTTATAGTCTTCAAAATAACATGATCAAGCTGTTTCTCAAATGATTCCTTTACAGAAATGTTTGTGATAAAAGTTGCCCACTCACTTTGAGACAATGAAAGATGGCATTTCTGATATATATAAGACAAGATTTCTGCTGAGAAGGCTCAGCACAACTCTTCCTGTGTCTGTAGAGGGAAGGGGTCCATGGAGATCTCTGGTAAAGCTGCTCCATGCCAAATGGAAGATTCCTAGCACTTAGAACTTAAAACTCTGAAGAAGAGGAGAGGAATACCTGAGGAAATGCAAAGAAAAATGTGCAATGGAGGGCCAGGTGTAGGAGACCAGTGCAGCAGGAAGAAAGGTGTCAGCTGTCTTGGCACAGTGTGGAGAAGGAGCAAGTCCATCAATGTATGCAACAGGAACATACTGTCCTTGCACAGCCCCCTCCTTTCCCTGACCTGCTATTCAAAGGTGTGGCACACATGCCACTGCTGGCTTCCCCAGCCCTCTCACAGGTCTCATTTTCTGTTCATTGGCTTAGCAGAAACAGCAGCACTGCACAGGCTACTCCCTCTCTAGACAGAACGTTCATTAGTGCTTTTTAATTGGAAGAAATGCTGTGTTTTTATGTACAGATATCTAATATCAAAAGTAATTACTTCTATAGAATACTCATTTGGAGCTGGTTTCCCCTTGAGATGAGAAAATGTATTCTAATTACAACAGATAATTCAGGAGGAGATAAACAGATTGACGACTGGAAGGACCAAGAAATAGGAGCTACACACAGAGCAGCAGAGATGAAGATAACAGCTTATTTGTGAGGTAGGACACTGATTCCAAGCCTGTAGATAGTAAGAGAGGTGCCTGAGTTTTGTCAGAGGCTTGACATAAATGCAAATAAACTTCCTAAAGAGTAGGAATGCTTAAGTATGGAAAAATCCATGCGACATATTTTAGAACTTTGAGTAACAAAGCCAGGGAGCATATCCAATAGGCATCATGTTAAATTATACATGTGTGAGTCTGATTCTATTTTTTATTTTCATTTCAATGATCAAAAAGATCATTCACAGAGGAAGATGAGTTTGTTGGCTTTGAATAAATAACAGATGCCAAGATTCTTCTAGAAGTTCTAAAATCCCAGATGATTTGTGGTTTGTGCTGGTGAAACATATAAAATAGATCTTTCTCTCCAGGGCGTTGGAGGAAAGCCAGAAAACTCCTCTGGTGATGGCATAGATTTGGACTTGGGAGAGCTGAGCTGAAAGGTTGGTGCAGCTGCCTGGCAGCCCACTGATATTAAAAGCAGACAAAATTAGAGTGTCATCAGTTTGGTATCTGGCCTCTGGCAGTAGCCAATACCTGAGGCTTCAGAGGAAACGATACACAAATCATAAAGAACTTGGCCAATTAGACTCTGCACAGTTCCTGGAAGCAAAGTTCACTTCTGAACCCCACAGGCAGGTAACTAAAGCCCTGAAGCATAATATTAGATTATGCTCATTATCTTAACTCAGACAGGTAGAAACAGGGCTTAAAACTACCTAGTGTCCTTTAAAGGCCAGCCACTAATATTGGATTGAATGGCTTCCTGCAGCAACGAATTCTCTGCTGCTGTCACGGTCAGAGTGTCACTGACTCACATGAAATGGATCATCTGTATCAATATATTAGATTTTCTTTAGATTTTCCAGGGAAACAGAGGTGAAGTCTCCTGGGGAAAGAGATCGTTAAAATGATAACAGAGCCATTCCAGAGAAATGGAAAGAGGCTTCTCCTTGAAAAGCTCCAAGGTGTAAGAGGTAAAACTTTGGGGCTGTTCAATTAGATTTGGGAACGAGCTGCTTCAAGTCAAGTTAAAGGGTGTTCATTTCATAAATGAGGAAAGGATCTTTTGATGAAACAAGGAGTTTGAGTGTGTGAATCAGAGGTAGGAAAGAGAAGCAGCAGACCACTGTGGGAAGGGAGTTCTGACCCAAGGTCTGACAGGATGGAGCCTACAGCTGAAAAGATGCTGTCGGCTGCAATGACATTTTCTAGCACCTATGGAGCTGGCCACACGTCTCTGTTAAAAATACCTCTTTGAGTTGTGATTCAGTTCTGGGCGAGAAGTCTCTGAGTGGCCTATTGTCAGACCAGCTCAACTGCAGCAGCAAATCCCACAGGTGAGGTTCCATAAGAAATTATCTTCAGCTACAAGGAATCTTACAAAAGCATCTCTACCTAGCTTCAAGTCCTACACAGGCTTGTACTGCTCCAGACTCCTTTGTGCTGATAGCAGTTTAAGCTGACCAAAGTCTGTATCACATCTGACATTGCCAAGCCTGTCAAATTACTTCCTTTCAACCCAAGTTTCAGTCAGGCACCCTTGCAACTCTACTCTGACTCAGAGGGATTATGTCCAAGACTAAGTAATACTCCTTTTCTCTGCTGAAGGGTGTTTGGTGAGCTCTCAACAAAGCCAAACAAGCTTCTATCCTGTAGCGTCTTTTTGCAATCACGCTCTACGTTATTTGCAGCCATTCATATGCCTCCCTGCTCATTTACCTAACCAGACAGCTATTAAACTGACATAATCACACAGATAGCTTTCCCAATAACAAAGTCACAGACAGCACCTGCCATTTGTATGACTGAGAAGCTTCTGCCCATTCAATCCTTTTCACACAGCAGAAGGTGACCGCACTAACCGAGATGCAGTAGCTGCTGGAACTCCAAATTCCATCGCGACGGAATGAATCATAGAATCATAGAATGGTAAGGTTGGAAGGGACCTCAAGGATCATCTAGTTCCAACCCCCTGCCATAGGCAGGGACACCTTCCACTAGTACAGGTCACTCAAGGCCTCCTCCAACCTGGCCTTGAACACCTCCAAGGAGGGAGCAGCCACAACCTCCCTGGGCAACCTGTGCCAGTGTCTCACCACCCTCACTGCAAACAACTTCCTCCTAACATCCAGTCTAAATCTCCCCCCTGACAGTTCAAACCCATTGCCCCTTGTCCTGTCATTACAAGACCTTGTCAATAGTCCCTCCCCAGCCTTCCTGTAGGCCCCCTTCAGATAACTGGAAGGCTACTCTAAGGTCTCCTGGAAGCCTTCTCTTCTCCAGGCTGCAGAGCCCCAACTCTCTCAGCCTGTCCTCATAGCAGAGCTGCTGCAGCCCTCTGATCATCTTTGTGGCCCTCCTCTGGACCCACTCCAACAGTTCCCCAAGTACACCTCTGGCAATCCAGCTGCACCGAAGAGACAATCTAACACCTACACACCTGCTGGCTATGTCCACTGTTGTCCCTTACATGCTCTAAAGAGTCACTATCTGGTGTTTTTTTTGGCCATTAGAGGATCAAATGATTTGAAAAGGTCACCAGTTATGCCAGAGCAGTGCTGATTCTCTATCTGCTGCCTCTCAACCTTATCAGCCATTTCTCCTTGAGAATAGGTGGTGGAAGAGATCAGCTACTACTAAGGACATGAGATTTTGAATACTTCCATTAGATTCCTGAAAATTAATTTGGATAATGGTTTTGACAAGGAGCCAAACTAAACCTGATTCTTCCATTTTCCTTTCAGCCTGATATGGCCTTATGGACTCTTTTGCACCATTAGACAGCATCATTGATATCTGGCTTCAAAACACACTCCTGGCAGACAGCCTGTCTTACATCTATAGATATGTGCATTTTTCTTGAACTGTGTTTGTGTGCTTCTTTTCAGGCACAGCTTTGACACTTCTCAGGGAATTTGGTTGGACATTTGGTTTGCATCTCTGCCCTTCCTCTGCTTTCCTCCCTCCACTTTATTTTCACATCTCACGTCAACATGCACTACAGCTGTGCCTCGCTCTTCAGTGCCAGGCTGCAGTGCCTACTTCCATCAGCCTCTTAATGATTTAATTTTCTACCAGCAGGACAAGTCAGCTCAAAACCAAGCACAGGACACTTTTGAAACAGCACAAATGCAGCCCAGAATCCAGCACTTAAATCAAAATGCTTATAATTTCTGGCAGTTTTGAAGCTACAATGGATGCAGAAAGTTACTATGCAGAGGTCTCCTAACTGATGAGATAAATTGGCAGCCACATTTACAGCAGAGCTGTTAGAGGATCTGTCACTACTAAAGACCTCATTCTCTCCTGCTCACAGAGGAGGAGCAGGGGTAGATAGAGTCCACAATGCTGAGAATCATACTTGGTTTTGAAGTGCCTTGCTATTGTTTAAGGAAATGTTGAGCCTGGATTTGGTTTTGGCTCTAGAGAGGAAAGTGTTCGTGCTTGCAATTCATAAAAGCAAGCTTGTTTAGAAATGAAAGACACAATGTTGCATGGGTAGCTTATAACATGCAATTAATCAGGGATTTATCAGGGAACAATAAAAAGTATTAGGCACCATATTCTCAGGAGGAAATAAATCAAAAGATGAGATAGCTTTGCAAAAGAAAGGAGAAATGAGGATAAAGAGCAATTGTCAATAAATTTGAGAAAATAAAGATGTAATGTTAGGGGGAAAATATTGGCACAATGTTTTATTTAAAAGCGGTAATAAAAACATTGCTTGCTTTGATTTCTGCCCTTTCTGGTTTATTGTTGATATAAAGATAAATTGACTCAGACTTCCAGGAGCGGGAAAGCTACGATCCACTGTTACAGGCACTTTAAAAACCAGCACTGCTACAATACCTGATTCATTATTAACAAGATTGGCTTCATTGTGTGTTGGTATTTCTACGAATTGACGGTGACTTATGGCTCGTTGAGGCCCTGACAAACTCCCTGCCAGACAAAGTGGGCTTTGTTTGACAAAGGTGAGGTGCATTTGGTAACAACACGCTGGTTGAGTCACCTACAGAGCACAGGAAAGCTATCAAACAGAGAATTCAGATTATATATAGAAGGGAGAGGAGTGCTTGAAATTGTGGATCAGACTTCTCCAGTTTACCTTCCTAATGACATTGAGTGCAGTAGTGTTTATCTGGTTCCTACCAAGGCAACGTAAAAAGAAATTCAAGGTTTGTGAGACTCACTTTTTTAAGCTTTCCTTTACTTTATGTAGAAATTTCTTAAAAGGATGAATGTTTCTGTCCCCTGATGTGTCTCAGGTTTGTACTTATGACTACGTTATGAGATGGTAAATTACAGAGTAAAGGGAGGAATGAAGACAGAAGGTGCCTTGAAACAGGAGAAGAAGATCCTTCAGCAAAGAGACAGGTATGAATCAGAACCTGAAATTCAGAAAACCGAGGACTGAGATTACAGTTTAGACTCATCACTCCTCAAGGACACAAAACAAACCAGCTAGCTGGTTGTGCTTAAACTTAGGGTCAGACCAATATTTCCAATAAGCAGAAAGAGCTTTCCAGCATCAAATGGTCCCAGTGAGAGCCAATACTGAGCCTCCTGGGCCATGAAGGGTATCTGATGAGATGAACAGCAGGGGCATGCTTCACACTGCCTAGCAAAGAACAGTGCTGGATCATTTCTCTGCTCCTGGCATAATTTAATTATCCAGTCACTACTGAAAGGCAATAAGACAAGCTAGTAGGACCCAAATCTGCCATTTTAGGAAGCTGAAAAGAAAAGAGGCTTTTGGGCAGTACTGGTGTAGTCTCATGGAAATTTCATTCTGCTATAGATGAAATAAACAGGAAAGTACAGAGAAAAAACCCCAAAACAAACGGTGTTAACATATTGCAAATTAACAGAGCAAGCAGAGGAATTTAAAGTGAAGATCTGAGTCTGGATCCTTTAAAAGCTAAGAACTTTATTTTCCTGTGTGTTTTTAAATGAGTGAAAAAATAATTTGTCACCAATATGGTTTTGAGCCTGGTTTGTCAAGAAAAATCAGGTTGTGAAATCAAGCTGTCTGCGTTCGTCTATCAGTCTGCTTCCCTCTCTCACACTCTCCCCTCACCTCTGCTTGTTAGATTTTGAAGACTCTGTCTAATTTCAGCCAAAGCTTGGCAGACAGTCAGAGGTCTCCAAAAATTACATTTCTGCAAGTGTCACAAAAGTTGGCACCTGGGAAGAAATTGGCATTAAAATGTTCCTACTGAGAAAAAAGGTTCAGTGAAAGACCAAATACGAGAGACCTGCTGGAACTATTAGAGACCACCCAGGAATTCACCTTTGGGATACCAATCCACAAGAAAGCTTGATTTCTTGCTTTTAGGATTAATTGTGATAATTACTGGACATCTATGTCTGTTGGCTATCTGGCTATTATTAATATCTTTGATTAACAATACTATGAGATAAGATGCTACATAGACTAGTCCGGACTCAGACCACCTCTGTTAAATAGAGGTCACAGATTAGGGGAGGGGATGAAAAAAGCAGATTGATGAGCTGGCACACAGTTAAAGGGCAAAGGAAATGAAGCCAAAGTCTCCTAAGCCTGGGTCTTGTATTTCAGCAGCTCTAAGTATTTATCAAAGCAAACACTGAAGCTCCTCCTTTTTACCCCATGTTCCTGTTTCTGTGAGCCACACATGCTTCTTGTCGGGTGTTAGCAGCAATGATGAGGACAGGTTAAGTGATAAAACAGCATGCTTTTTGGTCACAGATTAGAGGGGTCCTAATGGAATAATGAGGTATGTCTGTGACTGCATTTAAAACTACTTTCCATATAAAGATACCATGTAAGAGGAAATTCACATGGAAATGCCTGACTCACTGAATTAGCTCTTCATCTCTTAGGAAGGGAGATACACTTCGCTGTGAGACACCACAGCAGCAGGACACACCACTCCATCCAACCCTGGCTTTTAATAAGAAATAAATCCTTCTGTGTGTCTACAGTAGTAGGAGGAGGAGGGAAATTTCCCTTCCTATCTTTAAAAGAAACATAAAGCAAGATATGCTTCCAAATCCACATAGCCTCATCAACAGTGTAGCAAACAAAACCTTTTTGTTTCCTTAACAGGGAATTTGTCATTTCAGTATCTGTTAAAACACTTCAGGAAGTAATCACCTCCAGTTTCACATCCATATGCTGAGACACTCCTATCTAGCACAGAGAAGCCATAGGTGTGCAGTATCAACCATCAAACACATTAGAGGCATCTTCTTCCAGTTCAGCTACAAACTCAAAAGATCATATGCTGACTTCTTCTGATGAAATAAAATTCTGTCCAGAATTCTGATAATGCAGCATACAGAGGATATCTCAGCCTGCCATCACACAGAGCATCACCTAGTCACATCTAATTAGTGCTCATCTTGCCTCAGCTGTCCTGTCCTTTGGACCCAGGTCTTATCTTGCTGCTACAGTGCCATAAGTAGGCTATGTCAGAGGAATCTTTCAGCCTTTGAAATTCTGGCCCAGAGCAGCTACCAACAATCTACATTACCATGAATTGTCAGTATTGTGGTGTGGTAGTTTAACACCACACATGGGCTGTACTGTGTGCTGTTTTGGGGAAAACCACCCTTCTTGAGGGCCAGGGAAGTCCTAGCATGACTCATGCACAGTCCCTGATTCCAGTTTACTAATGCTTACCAGCACCTTTAATAAGAAGAATTACATGAAGTATTTCAGTGGTCTTGTTCTTCCACAGCCTCCACTGTGTCTCTAGGACAGTAATATTTGTGTTCCAGCTTCATGTCACTATGAAGCTGAGAGATGCCTAAACAAGTAGTCCTGTAACATATGCAGAAATGCTGACTGCAATGATCAACAGCTTCTCTGAGGGCTGCCTCACTCAGCCTCTGGCCACTGGCATGCCACGCTGCACCATCCTAACTTCAAAGTTAGGCCATGTCTTTGTTCTCTCATGAATATTTCTCCTCCATTTCTGCATATCTTCTATTCACTCTTCTCACTGTGCAAGGAAGACTTAAAAATCTTGCTTTGTGAACTTTCTAATATGTGACAGAAAGAGAGAGACAAAGAATCCAGTTATTAGGCAGATCAGGTTCAGAATGAATCACAGAAGATATTCGTAATTCCTTGACCTCATCTAAGAGGGCTCTGTGCAGCCCACTTGGGAGGTTTGTAGGCCTGAGCTAGGAACATGGCTGGGAATATGGAAACCATACCAAGCTGACTCTTTCACATATAATGCCACTGGATACTGGCATTATAAAAGTCACTTTCATTCCAGAATTCATTTTCTGCTGAATGAAATGCATTGAGCTGGATGGAGCTATTTAGGGAGAAGGAGGTATCCCTGCCTATGGAGGGGGGTTGGAACTAGATGATCTTTGAGGTCACTTCCAACCTAAACCGCTCTATGATTCTATGACCAGGCTGGCACAGGTCTACAATCAAAGATTGCTGGGTTTGTGTTTTCAAAGCTGGAGTAGCTGACAGCAAAGTAGCAAATTATTCAGTGCAGGTGCTGGTGAGTTCAAGTCTACACCTAAGAAAGCATGCCAGGAAGGATACAACGAGCGAGTTCGCCAAATGGTAAAATGAAGAAAGATGGGAATTTGCAATTAATACCTGGGAAACTTTTCACTGTTACCTACAATACCAGCAGTGAATAAACAAAAGACATACTTCAAATCTTGAGAGAGCTGCAGTTTCTGGTAGATGCAAAAGAGAACTAAAATGTGGGAGAAAAGACCATCAGGAAGAAAAACACAGGCTCCACTGGAGCATTCAGCTGCCCATGTCCCTGTGATAGAGCTGCAAGTCAGAAGCCTGAGTCTGCAGACCTGGATTCTGGGGATTCTCCACGTGACAGAGATTATATAACAGAATGTTACAGGTTGAGCCTCTAGGGGGGCCTGGGAGGTTGTCTGGAACCTGACTCCAGGTCCCCTTGGCGCCTCCTGGGAGGTGGTCTGGAACCTGATCCCAGGTGCAAAGGTTAGCCCACTCCCACTTCTGTTCTCTCTCTCTCTTTGGGCATCCTATATTTAATTTTGTTCTATTGGGCTTTGGATCTCCAGGAAGCTCTAAACTAGAACACAGAACTACAATTAAAAAATGTGGCTTCCAAGCCCAAGGTTAACACAGGCCAACACACCACTCAGCCACCTACCTTCCACGCCAAATGCCCTCATTCCTTGTGCAAGTCGTAAGCATCTATTTCAGCAGTTGGGCAGCTCAGTATTGGGTTGTTTATTATGCCAAACGTGATCAGCTCTTTCTTACCTCATGCTCCATTCCCATCTGTTGCATAGATCCACCTGTGATCTATCATCATGCTTTAGGATTAACAGCTCTGTGCAGCAAAATCTGCTTTTCCCATTAGGCATGAACAGTCTCTCATCCCTGCTCAGCACCCCCACCACGGTGCTTGTAGCACAAAGACAGGGACACGGCAGCTTCGCTGGCCAGCTGACCCCAGCACAACGGGTACCAGCATCTTTCATCAGCAGGTCTGTGCTTGTGGTAGTCACCAATGGGATTGAGCTTTGCAGATGCAAAATTTTGCAGCTATCAGTAGCTTCATTTCACACATGGCTGGATGAGCAGAAATCTGCAGTATAAAGAATCTATAAAGCAGCTGCAAATTTTAATCCAGAGGAAGACTAACCTCTGGCTTATACAATGCTGTTTCAGTTGGGGATATTTTTAGTCTTATCACCTGCCTTCAGTTCAGTATGCACAGGAAAGAACACCACCAATCTTTTCTGCAACACAGGGTTTGCTTGAAAATGAGTTAATAAAAAAAAAAAAAAAATACACTTTTATTTACAAAAGCTTCACATCCCAGGGGCATATGAGAGCTGCAGAAAAAAAGAAATAAACTCAATTTCTAAAAGGGCAGTGAGGCCTCATTGCCAAATAAAACACAAAACCAGTGTAAAGAATACAAATGAAAAACAACCAATTAACCCTAGCACCCCACCAAAAGTGCCAGAGACAGAATGAGAAGCAAACTTCTCCAGTACTGCAGGAGGGGGCTTTCCAGCTGTCATGATGGATACCTCCCAAGAGAAATGAGCTCCTGTGCAACAGAGCCCCTTTTGCTCTGGGAATGTTACTGCAGTGCCTTGGCTAGCATGCTAGCCTGGGCTGTGGAAAACAGGACTGTGCATGACCTTGCACAAGTTCTAGTGTTTGATGCATACCAAAGTGCTCTAATACACTGAGGACAACTCCTAGGCACTGGTATCTGGGGTCTGACCTGAGCGCTTGTGGGTGAGATTTGGTGTCCTTCCAGTCAGAGATCAAATCTTTGGCTGAGGCTCAGGATGGGATGGTCAACAGAGGATACTGAAAAGGCAGGAATGAAAAGCTTCATCCTTGCTTTGAAGTCTGGAAACATTTGCCCACATAAGACTCACAGGTCTAAAGAATGCAGCAGAGGTCTTATTCTTCCCCTAAAGGAAAGGGAAAGTTATATGATCCTCCTTTGCTTTTATTTTTTAAACAATATACTCGTGGTTAAAGCATTCAGCTAGGATATGAATAACCCACACACATTTACTGCATATGCACACTAAAAATACCTACTCAACCAAACCTTGAGGAAAGGTTCAGTTTTGGATCCCAGTGGGACTCCATTAGTTAGGCAGCAATTTGCCCAGCACTGCCAAGCTGAGACAAAGATTATCATAGGCAGAAGGAAATCTCAAATGTCTCATTCAAAGGGCTTCTACCACACAGGCACTAGCTGAGGAGTGAGGGACTGAAGTCCATGGGACCACAGGCAGTAGCTGAGGCATGTGGGGTTGTGTCCAGGAGTACACATAACAGATGGCATAGAATCACAAAATCACAGAATTAACAAGGTTGGAAAAGACCTTCAAGATCATCAAGTCCAACCTATTGTCTAATACCAACTAATGGACTAAACCATGCCACTAAGTGCCTCATCTTAAACACCTCCAGGGCTGGTGACTCCACCACCTCCCCAGGCAGCCCATTCCAATGCCAGTCACTCTTGATGTGCAGAACTTCTTCCTAACATCCAGGCTAAACCTGCCCTGGCACAGTTTGAGACTGTGTCCTCTTGTTCTGTCACTGGACGTGTGAGAGAAGAGACCAACCCCACCCAGCTACAACCTCTTTTCAGGTAGTTGTAGACAGTAA
The DNA here is from genome assembly GCA_013399055.1 of Ramphastos sulfuratus. Classification (NCBI taxonomy): domain Eukaryota; kingdom Metazoa; phylum Chordata; class Aves; order Piciformes; family Ramphastidae; genus Ramphastos; species Ramphastos sulfuratus. The sequence goes on along the minus strand of WBNM01024550.1, from coordinate 221,905 downwards.
TGAGGTCTCCCCTGGGCTTCCTCTTCTCCAGGCTGCACACCCCCAGCTTCCTCAGCCTCTCCTCACAGGGCTGTGCTCCATCCTCCTCACCAGCCTTGCTGCCCTTCTCTGGACATGTTCAAGCATCTCAGCATCTTTCTTAAAATGAGGGGCCCAGAACTGGACACAGGTGTGGGCCATGTGAGAAGAGGATTTGTTTTTGCTCCATGGTAGGCAGATAGCACTGCGCAGTGTTGTGGAAACAGATAAATCAATCTCTGAACAAAGCTTGTTCAGATACCAGGAGTAAAACAGTCACAATGAGGCTGCTAATCTGCTGCTAATCTGACCTGCTGCTCTGTGTACTTCTTTTTGCAAATTGCAAACTGGAGCCAAGCAGTGCAGACACAGAAGCAATGACTCCAGTAAGCAGGGGTCAGAGATAGAAGCCCAAAGTTCACCAGATCTATACTAGAAAGGAAAATCACTCCAAGATCTTCAAGAAGGAAGGATCCTGTTCTCAAACATAGCTCAGTAGTAGAGGCACACTGCATAAATTCATCCTTTATACTACATATACACCAGCATAAGTAGCCACTATTCTGCTCATCTTGTTGGCCAAGTTTCCAAGTGGAGTTTCTATGCTGTTAACTACTGGCTGTGCTGATGCTTCTGGATCAATAGCACAGATTAATTTAGGCAACTGGTTTCAACAGGACTAAGTGCACAGGTGAGGTGAGGAGAATTTGGATTGCTGCTGCAGGCATAGAAATCCATTTGAGCAAGTTACCCCACACAACCAGCAGTATCTGTCACTGTCCACACAACACACTGCTGACAGCAGAACCAGGGTTGGCAAGATCTGCAGTTTGCTTAGAAAGCAGAGTCGGATTTCTTCCTGACTTACATTCTGTGCTGGTTTGAGACTAATTGGAATATTTTAATCAGAGAAATGAGATCATTGGCTGTGAAAAGAAAAATAATAGTGATGTCTTTAGCACTCATATGTTCTGCTGAGAGATATCAAAACAAGAAACGTAAACAAAGTTAGTCAGTGTCTCTAGCTGCTGCTACTGCTGCATTAACTGCCTCTGCCTGAACCTGTGTAACCAAAATCTAATCATTTTTTCCTTCTAACTTCTTGTTGGCTTTCTGCAATCTCACCCCTTGCACATAAGAGATTCTGAAATAAAGGAGGAGGCTGGAAGAAGGAAGGCAGTTGGCTCGGAGCCCTCCTGGGCAGTTCTGCTGTTTGGGAGGAGTTTTGTAGTTCTGTATTACTTTTAACTTGTATATAGTTGTAAATATCTGTCTATATTGTGTATACATTCTTGTACATTTGTGTCAAGGTGTAAATATAGCTTCATTCCTTAACTTCCAGCTGTCTGAGTTAGTCTGGTGAATTGGGGAGGGGGGGAGGAGGGAGAGAACTCCCAAACTACCACAGATTCCCAACTAAACACAACTCCTGATTGTATCACAGTCACAATTTTTAACAGTTCTCTCCAGGATTAAAAACTGGTAATGCACTGGTAATTCCACAAAGCCCAGCTTTGTGCTTCATGACACCTATAACAGAGAATCCCCCTCACATGTATATCTGCATGACCTAACACAGACCCCTATGATGCTCTGTGGGCAGTTGTGTTTCACAGTACCTGAAGATCTAAAAGCTTCACAGAAGAGAAAGGCCTGGCAGGATCTGTTTTCTTCCCTGATCATTTTATCAGGCATTAAAGCCTAGTATGGAGACTTTTTGTGCTGCTTGAACCATGTGGTGATTCAAATGCAGCTCTAGAAAATCTGGTCTGAGTCATTGCCTTATAAAATGTGAGAGACTCTTTCACTAGTGGACAATTCTTCTTGTGAGTATTCCAGTAAAAGCAACTGGATTGCCTGTGCAAGTACTGATGAAATTTAACTGAAAGGTAGATAATTGACTTCCATGGCTTTCTTTTTCCTACACAAGATTGGCAGAGTCCAAGGGGATGGCCTTCAACAAATCCAAGTGCCGGGTGCTGCACTTTGGCCACAACAACCCCATGCAGAGCTACAGGCTGGGGTCGGAGTGGCTGGAGAGCAGCCAAACAGAAAGGGATCTGGGGGTGCTGATTGACACCCACCTGAACATGAGCCAGCAGTGTGCCCAGGTGGCCAAGAAGGCCAATGGCATCCTGGCCTGCATCAGGAATAGTGTGGCCAGCAGGAGCAGGGAGGTCATTCTCCCCCTGTACTCTGCACTGGTTAGGCCACACCTTGAGTACTGTGTCCAGTTCTGGGCCCCTCAATTTAAGAAGGACATTGAGGTGCTTGAGCGTGTCCAGAGAAGGGCAACGAGGCTGGTGAGAGGCCTCGAGCACAAGCCCTGTGAGGAGAGGCTGAGGGAGCTGGGATTGTTTAGCCTGGTGAAGAGGAGGCTCAGGGGAGACCTTATTGCTGTCTACAACTACCTGAAGGGTGGTTGTGGCCAGCAGGAGGTTGCTTTCTTCTCTCAGGCAACCAGCACCAGAACAAGAGGACACAGTCTCAAGCTGTGCCAGGGGAAGTTTAGGCTGGAGGTGAGGAGAAAGTTCTTCACTGAGAGAGTCATTCCCCACTGGAATGGGCTGCCCAGGGAGGTGGTGGAGTCACCGTCCCTGGAGGTGTTCAAGGCACGTTTGGATGTGGCACTTGGTGCCATGGTCTAGTCTTGAGGTCTGTGGTAATGGGTTGGACTTGATGATCTTTGAGGTCTCTTCCAACCTTGCTTATACTGTGATAGTTTGTACAGCCAAGGAACTGTCCTCCTGGAGTGGAGTCCAGCGGCACATGGATAACAAAGGCCTTTACATCAGCTGCTTCTTTCCAGACATGTCTTGGCCTTGTAAAGAGGAAGGAGGCATCAGGGATCTGTTAGGGGATAGCACTTTTGCCAGTGCTGTACCATTTTACAGTGGCTATTCAACCCAAGAGAGACACTATTACTGCTGCAGCCTCTCCGGCATTTGCTCTAACATTTAGCTCAGAAGATTAAGACTGAAGCATGCAAACTGCAGGTTGGGTATCATTGACTATAAATCAGATTGTGATGGCACTTGAAAGGCTTCTGAAGAACAGGTCCATAGGAGGTGGTGCAAGACTTTCAACATTCAGCAATCTGTATTCTCAGCTTTTCTAAGAATGTTTTGCTTATCTCCTCAGACAACTCTTCTGCTCCAGAGAAAACTGAGTCTACATGGCTCAGAATGACAAAGCAGAATCAGTCTATTGTCTCCTCAGCTATCTACCCTGTAAGAGCCCTCAGACTCTACTCCAAAGCTAGTAATCAAGGACATACTTTTTTAAAAAAAATTAGGCCTTTTGTCATTTGTCAGAGATTCCCAGAACTGGCCCTTTCCTACTGCCTTGTTTCACTAAAGACTCCTCTCACTGAAAATACAAAACATACACACACAGAGCTCACTCCATTTAGATCTACACCAGACCAAGGGTGCAACATCACCTCAGCAAGCCAACTGGTGAAGGTCAGGTTGAGGAAAGGACCATTTTGTCACAAACAGTAATCCCATCTTCAATACTCTCTGTTTTAGAGGATGTTTTCGTGTGAAAAAATAAAAAGGAAAGGCCAGAGAAGTCACAGAGGCTATCCATGCCTGCCTCTTGTATGCAACCAGTGTGGATACTTTGGGTAAAGAAAGAAGGCAGAACAGAAATGAGGAGTAAGCCAGTGCTGAAAAGATGAAGCCTGCCAAACTCTGAAGGTATCTTCACCAGGTCAAATTCCATTACTGTTTGAAGTAATGGAGAGTTTACAAAGAAGAACTCAAAAGGCTGGCAGATCAAATTGAGAAATGAATTATAGAACCAAGACAGTCACCTTCATCCTCACCATACCAAGCATTTAAACTCAAAGTAACCCCAGCTACATGAGAGAACCTGAAACCAGGTTGCATCGTGCTACGAATTGATTACTCCCTTCTGTTCCATAAGTCAATCAAACCATGGCTCAGGAGATAGCCTTGCCATTGATAATTTGTATGGTTTTTTATGGCCTACAGGACTTGCTGAGTAACCAGCAAGTGTCAGTTGTGCTGTAGCTTGTCTCTAAAACTCTTTGGGAAACCTGCATATTCCAGACCGGCTGAAAGGATATAAACTATAAGAGAGAAAGATCATTTTTAATGTCTTTGTATCTGTCATTCTGTCTTTTAAATGAATTTTGCCTGCTCCTATGAGGTTTTCAGATGTTCACAGCCCCTTCCATGGCACCATAGCTATGGGGTTTAGGAAAAGCAGACAGAACTCTCACATACATTCAATTAGCATTTGGCTGCTTCAGCTCTGTGCTCTCAGGAGAAGATGACTTTGGGTCAGTAGGAGGATCTTTATCTGGCTTTCATTCTCAGAAGCTAAAGTTCTCTTATTTCAGAGGACAGCTTTGATCAATAGGACTACAACAAGGTTGGAAGCTGCTCTACTGTCACTGGCTTTCCTCCTTCCTGTTATCCAGAACATCACAGGCTCTTTTTCTTTTTCTTTTTCTTTTTTTTTTTCCTTTTCAGTTTGTTATTTTAAGTGATGGAAAAAACTACCAAGTGAAACCTCACAAATAATAACAATAATAATAAAGTGTGCCAATTAGAAAGAGAGACTGACTATCCATTAGTAAGCTTAGAGAAGACCATTAACAAAAGGAAGATTTGTTAAACATGACTTGTTTCTTTTCCTTCCCCTCATAAATCTTATTATTTCCTTGGAGAGCAGCCTGTCTGGAATTGCATTCTTAAATGATGCTTTTGGTTTCAGTACTACCTGCATTTGCTTACTAAAAAGTCAAATAAACAAAGCCACTCCCCATCTTAAACTCAAAAAACAACCCCACTTTCTACTATCAAGGGTATTAAGTCAAAGCCCTGCTTTCTAATCCTCTAAACCTATGTGGTGGTTACAGATGTGCAACAACCACACTTCAACTCTTCACTAGAAAAATGACAGATCCATATTTACTTTTCCAGCTTCAGTCACATCTACAAATAAATGGCAAGAAAATGAACTGGAATATCTCTTCAAAGGCAACAAAACCACCATCAGTCAAAGACTTTACTTCCTCCTCTGTAAACGTTGCTTTTAATCCCATATAGGGATTCAAGCTCTACACAAATAAATGAGCCAATGCTAAAATTACCAGATGGTTTTTCTGTCAAAATAAGCTTTCTTCCCAGCTACAAACACAAAAAGCACAAACATTACATTAAAAAAAAAAATAAAAGAAAGAAAGAAAGAAATTAGTTACCAATATGTGAAACACAGAGTAGAGGAAGAGACTTCAAAATCACAGATGTGCTGCTGGAATGGAGATATATTTTCTGTATTTGTCAATATTTGGAAGAGTTGAATGCCATTTTGCCTGCTTTACGAAAGTGATTCACCTTCTTTTTTCTACCAAACCTTTAGGCCTTTTCTTCCTTAAGTACCTAAACACAGTAATACTGCTTTGAATATTACCTTCTATTTTCATAGGGGCTACCAAGATATTGACTCATGATGTTTTCTTCTCTTACTGTGGGGAATAAGATCTTGGCCTTTCTGAAAACACTGAGTTTCCTCAGCTATATAAATCAAAACTAACAGAGCTAAAGCCAATGTGAAGTGGAAATTGGTCTTCTGGACTTGACCATCACTTGGCAACACAGAAGATCAGGTCTGTAACAACAGTTACTTAACCTAAGTTTGAGTAACAGATCCAGCACAGTTGAAAGACCTTTAATGCATGCTGTATAGTAATCTGATAAACTGTAGCCTACCTTAAAAGAAGTAGTTGATGTTTTCCACTCCCAACTGCACCAGGCCCAACCTTACATTCCTTGAAACAAACCTCAAATTGAGACCACATGAAGAAGCCACTCGCTGGGACAAGGAAAGCCCAGGGCTGAGAGAGGTCCCCACAAGTAAGTGGATACTTTAGAAGGTAACTCTGTGCTAATTTTGTCAGATGTATTTTAGTGTCAGACTATAAGCAAATTAAAGAGGAATAGTTATGAGAAGCTATGGGTGGGTACGAGAAGGAGCAGTTTCATTAAGGCAAGGCTGGCACTCACATTTAATCTCCCCCCACGTACGTGTGGCTTTATCTCTCTGCAAAGGAATTACTCTCCAGCTGAAAGTTGCCAGCTGTAAAAGCTTCTTTTTGACAAATGTGATGTGGACATGTGCATGATTCATTTGCAGCCTGTTCCCCACTCTTACTTTCGATATGGAAATTTGGAGCCATTTTCAACCGGTTCCAAGCCGATGAAGAATAAACTGTCCTGTTAAAAATACTACTGTACCTTTTAAGTATGCAGATTGCCAGGCTGAATTTTAAATGCAATCACTTTGAATCCAACACACTCTAAAAATCAGGAGTCACAGTCTGCGTGAATCAGTCCTCTGCACCTAGGACCTGCTATTTCCATCATTTTAAGCCTGAGGTACTGCAATTATGTGTATTGTCCACTTTTCCCCCCTAGCCTCCTCCATGGAATGCATATGCAATGTACAAGCCATTTATCACCCTGAAAATTGCTACTGTATTTAATCTTCCCAAAGAGAGCAAAATCAAATTATGACGTGGACGGAATGATAATCTGTCAAATTCAAGGGAATACTCCAAATTTATCCCTCCAAGTCTGCCACAGAACAGGTCAAAGAGATCTTATGTAGAAAACATGGGCAGGAAGACATGATGTGAGCATACATAATGAGAAGATGAAAACTCTCTTAATCTTTGCAGATTGAATGAAATCTAATTACATGCTGTATCGATTGTTGTGTATTACTGGAAAGAGACAGTGAAAAGGGAAAAAAGCAATTACAGTGAAATCATAGCCTGACCCTTCAATTGCTTTTGGCATGAAAGGTTATGCTCTACTTGGGGCATCAAAATTATTTATTGTCTATGATAAATCATTAGCAGCAGGCTCAGATTCAAAAGTGATTGTGGGAAAAATCATTCAATTAATTTAGTTTTGGTTTCCCCTCTTCCAAATACAGAGGCAAAGGAATAAAGCACCAAAGTGTTACCATTATGGCATTTCATGAGTTGCTCCTAAGGCTGTCTGGGATTAGTTGTGTGTTGCCTGACAGTAAGTCACAGTCATCAACAGAACTGACATAGTAAAAATGAAAAAAAAAAATATATATAGATTGATGAACTAGATCTTGGATAACTTAGTTTCTCAAAATAAATGTTATACCCAGAATCAAATATTAAGAGGTAATATAAAGTTTCACCATGGAAATTCCATTGCTTCCCTTTCCCTTTGCATGCAGCAATCATTTATTTCCCCCAAACCAGCAGCAGCTGAGCATAAAGAAAAGGCTTTCAAAAATATTATTTTTATCTAAGTTGATAGAAAACCCAAGCACGAGCCAAGTGAAAACTATTGTTTGGGTGTATGTCTGCATGGCTCTGCAGGGAATCATGGCAATTCTCATTCAGTTCTAAAAACTCCTGTTCTGCCAAGGAGAACTGCAACGACCAGCTTTATACTGATCTCCATGCACGCTCCTCTGCATCCTGCACACACCTCTACAGGCAGCGTGTGCACAGGTTTCATTCAGACTGAAAAGTTAATGAGTCCTCTGGTGATTAGTTTTAGGCTGCCTCTTGATACACTTGTAACGCTGCTGCTGTGTTTGTTTTTCTGTGCAGAAGGTACACTTTCAAACAACATTCCCTTGATTGCATGCAAACAAGTAAGTGTGACAGAAACAGAATTCTGTGCAGATGCAGCTGCAGGGCTGAGCTCTCACAGAAGTCTCTTCCTGTTGCACTGGAACTTTAGTGAGTCCCTAGAAAATTCAGGTAAAGTCTTACTAGTTTAGGACTAACCCAAATAAAAGGGGAAAATGAACACTGAGACTTTATTACCAGAAATATAAGACACTTAATGGGCAGCTCTAAATTTGCTGCTCTCAAAGAAAGAACCGAGAATAGGAAATGGAAATATTCATCTGGACAGACCTACTCTAACAACAACTGAGCTGGACTTAAACTCCTGGGGAGTTTAAACTTGCAGGAGTTCTGGATATGTAAGGAATTCCTATTCCTTCTGAATAACACCTGTCTACTCACATCTGTCTCTCCATATAAAAAGTGACTTTGACCCACTCTCATGAAAATTAACATCTAAGAAGGCCTCAAGTGGCTCTCTAACCTTGTAATAAAGCAGTATACAGAATAACACCTGAGAAACCTTGCTTGACAAAAAGGACAGAAGAGCACAGCTTCAGAGCAAACAGAGTGCTTCTGTAACACAGCCTTTCCATGAGGCATGGTAAAGCACTGTCACAGACAGGCTCCCCTGAATCTCAATGCTGCCAGAACAGTGTTACATTCTTTAATAGCCTATGTCAAAAATCATGATATTCAAAATGGGATACCAGTGAGCTAAACCCAAACACAGATGCTTGATCATGATTTCACTTACAGTGACCCATCTCTGATGATTTCCATGGAGCACCTCCCAGCATTTTAGGACTTTTTTGGTTTTGTTGCCACAAGATGGGAAAAAAAACAAAAAAAGCAACAAAGTATCTTCTCACAATGATGCTAAAATAACTAAATCCTGTTAATGTGCCACCGTGTATTAAACAAAGCACTTGTCAGATTGAAACTGAAGGAAAACAAATAAGAAATCTGAACAGCTCAGCTTGAAAAAACTTTCTGTATTTATTATCTTCCTGTGTAAGAACTTTCAAGAAGAGACTCTCTGCAGTGTTTAAGTTCAGGTAATTTGACTATGATGTTTCATACACAATAAACCAAATTAAAAAAAGAAGAAAGTCTCCAAAATGGAGACATTCTTCATAAAAAAATTCTCATTTACTGTGAAGCCACAGTCATCACATGCAATGGTGCCTGCCTGGTACATTAAAGACTCCTGGTGATTCTCCAAAGGATGCCACACGGAGATGAACTCAGAGTAGGGAAATCCTGTCTAAAGTTTCACCTACCAACAACTCCAAGGACAAATCAATTTGGGCCAAAGACAATGCCCATTCAGTTGGGCTATGATGGCTATAACTTGGGGACTGATCTAATTTAGTTTGGCTTTGTTGAATCTGGGAAGAGGATTTCCCTCTTAAATCCTGTGGTCTTCAAAACCGCTGCAGAATGTGGTTAGAAAACAGCTGTTGACACATCCCCTTTAATTCAGGAAGGTGCATTTCTGTGACTAACACCCATGCTCCACATCCCCCTTCTCTTTGCCCTGTTTTATACAGATGTGTGTGAGGGAATGCCTGTTCCACAACATTTGCTGGCACAGACTGCATATTATTACCATAACAGTCTCACCTGCTTCGATTTATACAGTCATTCAGAAAGTAGTAATAGAAAATATATTTTATCCTAACCCTCCTATTTGTCTGCATTTTGAGACTACAGTAGCCTTTGTTAAATCAATGTTACGAGTAAGATTTTCACAAGCAGCCTAGGAGTACATTTGGTAGACTTAAACATATTTACACTGAAAGTTTTATTTGGTACTAGCCACTAAATGTTACATTTATATTACAGTTCACTCCTTAAGCCTTTTCTTACCCAAAGCACTGCTCTGTTTGATCACATAATTATGTCTCGATGTTCCACATGTAAGACTTTGCAAAGCTGCACAAATACAAATGCACTTGTTTTGAAGAATTAGTTCCTACGTGAGATGTTGTCCAATAGCAACTTTTATGGCTTAGCCTCTTCTAACTACCATGGAAGGGTTCTTTGCTTACCTATGAAGATTTTTCAAGGCTGGTGAATTGGAATGGAATGTCATAAAAAGATGTGGTGGATGCTTCACCTCCTCCACTAAAGATAATATCAAACTGAAATATCAGAATCGTTAAAGAAACATACAGGTGCTATGCTTAAACAGAACATTAAAAGTACACTGCGTGAGGAACTTCAGAGAAGATTTCTAAAGTAGTTCTGAGACCAGCAGATGACTTCCAGCTATAACCTTACAGTGTATTTGCTGTACAAACACTTGCCCATGCAGTGTTAATGCCTCCAGGTAAACTGTAAAACCTGGTACAGTTTGTAGGGACTTCCACCAATCCTTAAACCCACGAACTCCACTGCCTCCTTAACTTTGCATCTATTGAAGAAGTCCTGACTTTGGACTGAGAGTTGGGGGGGGCTCAAGAAATCCCTCCAGCAAAACCCTGCAGCCACCTCGTCCCTTCTTTTGCAGTTCTGGGATCAGTGTGTTTGGTGCCCGAGCTTCCCTCCCCAGCGGGAGGGCATTTCGGGTGCTCTTCCCCAATCTGCGGCACCACCTCAGGACACAGGGCACCGTGGGACTGGTGCCGCCTCCCCTCCCAGCCCTCCGTACCATTTAGCTGGTTGTAGACCACTTCCTCCAGGTGGTCCAGGCGCTGCAGGATGGACTCCCTGTCAGCCAGGCTGCCCACCTTGGCGCCGCGGCTCCTGGCCCGACGGTCCGCACTCCGGACGATCTGCACCAGCTCCTGGGAGCGGTCCTGGATCCTGCAGTAGACCGAGAAGAGGATGATGCCCACGAAGACCAAGATGTTCACGGTCAACAAAGTTTTGATTTTCCGTGCCACCGCCATGGGAGCCGCCAGCGCGGTGGCGGGGGGCACATCAAGGCGCGGCGGGCCGGCGGCCTGGCGGCCACCCGGCGACGGGGCGCGCCGGGGCGCGGAGGAGCGCGGAGCAGCGCGGAGCGGAGCTGTCCTTCAGCACCGCCGCGCTGCTCCCCGCTCGGCGCCAGCCCTTGCCCCGCGGGGGCGTCGCCGCCGAGCGCTGGGCAACATGGAGCGGGAGAGCCGCCGGGGAGCGCGGGGCGCGGAGTACAGCCGCCGCTGGCCGCCGAGCCGCCGCCGCCGCCGCCTCTCCTCCTCCGGCGGCTCCCGCTCGCCCGCCCTCACTCTCCGCCGCCCCAAACGCAGAGCGCCGGTGCGGAGTGACGTGCTCCGGGGGATCTCATCTACATGCACACGGTGGAGCCGCCGTGCAGTGCCGTGCCGTGCCGCCCCGCCTCGCCCGCGGCTCCCCGCCCCGCATCCCGGCCCCGCCGGGGGCGACCGCCCGCCCCCGAGCCCTGCGGTGCAGCCCCGGCGCTCGCCGCTGGATTTCAGTACGCCGGATCGGTGACCGAGCCGGGGGAGCTGCCTGCTTCTCCTCCACGGAAGACGCCAGTGGCCATTTTCCCTTCACTGCCCACCTAGAGGGCCCTTACCCTGCCCAAGCCTCGCTACAGGCAGCACCTGAGAAGGTGCGGGACGAAGACTGTCCTTGTCTATGGGTGCAGGCGCTGGAGGTGAGAGGATGCTCCACCCGCCTCACCGCTAGAAACAAGCAGACGAGTTCACATGCTCCCAGCAAGAGGGATCGCTGGTAACCCGCTCAGCTCCATGAGTTTTCCAGCAGTCAAAGTACAATGCTGGCTAGGGATCCTACCTGGAAGTGACATGGGACCATGTGCATGAGAAGTTCTTGCAAGCTNGAAAAAAAACAAAAAAAGCAACAAAGTATCTTCTCACAATGATGCTAAAATAACTAAATCCTGTTAATGTGCCACCGTGTATTAAACAAAGCACTTGTCAGATTGAAACTGAAGGAAAACAAATAAGAAATCTGAACAGCTCAGCTTGAAAAAACTTTCTGTATTTATTATCTTCCTGTGTAAGAACTTTCAAGAAGAGACTCTCTGCAGTGTTTAAGTTCAGGTAATTTGACTATGATGTTTCATACACAATAAACCAAATTAAAAAAAGAAGAAAGTCTCCAAAATGGAGACATTCTTCATAAAAAAATTCTCATTTACTGTGAAGCCACAGTCATCACATGCAATGGTGCCTGCCTGGTACATTAAAGACTCCTGGTGATTCTCCAAAGGATGCCACACGGAGATGAACTCAGAGTAGGGAAATCCTGTCTAAAGTTTCACCTACCAACAACTCCAAGGACAAATCAATTTGGGCCAAAGACAATGCCCATTCAGTTGGGCTATGATGGCTATAACTTGGGGACTGATCTAATTTAGTTTGGCTTTGTTGAATCTGGGAAGAGGATTTCCCTCTTAAATCCTGTGGTCTTCAAAACCGCTGCAGAATGTGGTTAGAAAACAGCTGTTGACACATCCCCTTTAATTCAGGAAGGTGCATTTCTGTGACTAACACCCATGCTCCACATCCCCCTTCTCTTTGCCCTGTTTTATACAGATGTGTGTGAGGGAATGCCTGTTCCACAACATTTGCTGGCACAGACTGCATATTATTACCATAACAGTCTCACCTGCTTCGATTTATACAGTCATTCAGAAAGTAGTAATAGAAAATATATTTTATCCTAACCCTCCTATTTGTCTGCATTTTGAGACTACAGTAGCCTTTGTTAAATCAATGTTACGAGTAAGATTTTCACAAGCAGCCTAGGAGTACATTTGGTAGACTTAAACATATTTACACTGAAAGTTTTATTTGGTACTAGCCACTAAATGTTACATTTATATTACAGTTCACTCCTTAAGCCTTTTCTTACCCAAAGCACTGCTCTGTTTGATCACATAATTATGTCTCGATGTTCCACATGTAAGACTTTGCAAAGCTGCACAAATACAAATGCACTTGTTTTGAAGAATTAGTTCCTACGTGAGATGTTGTCCAATAGCAACTTTTATGGCTTAGCCTCTTCTAACTACCATGGAAGGGTTCTTTGCTTACCTATGAAGATTTTTCAAGGCTGGTGAATTGGAATGGAATGTCATAAAAAGATGTGGTGGATGCTTCACCTCCTCCACTAAAGATAATATCAAACTGAAATATCAGAATCGTTAAAGAAACATACAGGTGCTATGCTTAAACAGAACATTAAAAGTACACTGCGTGAGGAACTTCAGAGAAGATTTCTAAAGTAGTTCTGAGACCAGCAGATGACTTCCAGCTATAACCTTACAGTGTATTTGCTGTACAAACACTTGCCCATGCAGTGTTAATGCCTCCAGGTAAACTGTAAAACCTGGTACAGTTTGTAGGGACTTCCACCAATCCTTAAACCCACGAACTCCACTGCCTCCTTAACTTTGCATCTATTGAAGAAGTCCTGACTTTGGACTGAGAGTTGGGGGGGGCTCAAGAAATCCCTCCAGCAAAACCCTGCAGCCACCTCGTCCCTTCTTTTGCAGTTCTGGGATCAGTGTGTTTGGTGCCCGAGCTTCCCTCCCCAGCGGGAGGGCATTTCGGGTGCTCTTCCCCAATCTGCGGCACCACCTCAGGACACAGGGCACCGTGGGACTGGTGCCGCCTCCCCTCCCAGCCCTCCGTACCATTTAGCTGGTTGTAGACCACTTCCTCCAGGTGGTCCAGGCGCTGCAGGATGGACTCCCTGTCAGCCAGGCTGCCCACCTTGGCGCCGCGGCTCCTGGCCCGACGGTCCGCACTCCGGACGATCTGCACCAGCTCCTGGGAGCGGTCCTGGATCCTGCAGTAGACCGAGAAGAGGATGATGCCCACGAAGACCAAGATGTTCACGGTCAACAAAGTTTTGATTTTCCGTGCCACCGCCATGGGAGCCGCCAGCGCGGTGGCGGGGGGCACATCAAGGCGCGGCGGGCCGGCGGCCTGGCGGCCACCCGGCGACGGGGCGCGCCGGGGCGCGGAGGAGCGCGGAGCAGCGCGGAGCGGAGCTGTCCTTCAGCACCGCCGCGCTGCTCCCCGCTCGGCGCCAGCCCTTGCCCCGCGGGGGCGTCGCCGCCGAGCGCTGGGCAACATGGAGCGGGAGAGCCGCCGGGGAGCGCGGGGCGCGGAGTACAGCCGCCGCTGGCCGCCGAGCCGCCGCCGCCGCCGCCTCTCCTCCTCCGGCGGCTCCCGCTCGCCCGCCCTCACTCTCCGCCGCCCCAAACGCAGAGCGCCGGTGCGGAGTGACGTGCTCCGGGGGATCTCATCTACATGCACACGGTGGAGCCGCCGTGCAGTGCCGTGCCGTGCCGCCCCGCCTCGCCCGCGGCTCCCCGCCCCGCATCCCGGCCCCGCCGGGGGCGACCGCCCGCCCCCGAGCCCTGCGGTGCAGCCCCGGCGCTCGCCGCTGGATTTCAGTACGCCGGATCGGTGACCGAGCCGGGGGAGCTGCCTGCTTCTCCTCCACGGAAGACGCCAGTGGCCATTTTCCCTTCACTGCCCACCTAGAGGGCCCTTACCCTGCCCAAGCCTCGCTACAGGCAGCACCTGAGAAGGTGCGGGACGAAGACTGTCCTTGTCTATGGGTGCAGGCGCTGGAGGTGAGAGGATGCTCCACCCGCCTCACCGCTAGAAACAAGCAGACGAGTTCACATGCTCCCAGCAAGAGGGATCGCTGGTAACCCGCTCAGCTCCATGAGTTTTCCAGCAGTCAAAGTACAATGCTGGCTAGGGATCCTACCTGGAAGTGACATGGGACCATGTGCATGAGAAGTTCTTGCAAGCTGAATCACAGAATCATAGCATGCTTTGGGTTGGGAGTGACCTTTACAGGTCATCTAGTCCAACCCTGCTGCAACGAGCAAGGACGTTAGATCAGTAGCTCAGAGCTCTGTCCAAGCTGACCTTGAATGCCTCCAGGGATGTGGCTTCTACCACCTCTCTACACAATCTATTTCACAACCACAAAAAATTTCTTTCTCATGTCTAGTCTAATTTCCCCCTCTTTTAGTTTAAAACCATCACCTCTTTTCCTGTCACAACACATCCTGCTAAAAGCTTTGTAGCCACCTTTCTTACAAGTGCTTGAAGGTAACAATAAGATGTCCTGGAGACTTTTCCAGTTTGAACAATCCCAACTCTCTCAGCCCTTCTTCACAGGAGAGGTGTCCCAGCCCTCTGATCATTTTTTTCCAAGTCCATGTCTTTCTTATCATAGAATCATACACGGGGGGAGAAAAGCAGCACAAGCCCTCACTTTCAAACACAGTAGTCACATCCAGTGACTGATGAAGAATTACCAAGATCTCTAAGCTTGATACCTATGGACATTAAAGAAGCCCTTTCAGCTGGCAGGTTCTCCATTCATGTTCACAGTGGCCCTCCTTTGTATGCCATCTCACTTAAAGGACTGCATACTGCAGTATAATCCTGGCTGTGGGAATCTTTTTCATTCTCTATTTCAGCAGGTGCCAGGCTCGAAATCCAGCAGAAGTTACAACTCCTAAGTTTACTGTAACTTGGCAAGGCCTGATCAGGGTTTCCTGAGGTATAAACTTCTATCCCTGGAAAAGATGCCACCAGCTTCTGCAATATCATCTCTTGCAAACAGTTGGTTCCCTGCACAGGATTTAGTTACTTCCTACAACTCTGTATTCTTAAACACAAGAAAGACCTCAATGCAGGGTCAGAAGCTCTTTCACTGAAGCAGTAGCAAAACTCTGAGTCAGCTCAGCAGAAGCAGCTCAGAATCTGCAATTTTCCAGTGTTTTGATTATTTTAGTAGTATTCTTATTGCAAGCCTGTCATAGCATTATATCTTCATAGAAAATACCAATTTCTTTAAAAAACAAAACAAAACAAAACTACTGAACTAATGCTCAAGTGTAGCTTATTAGATGTCTCTACAGCATTTAATATATTATAGCAACACCTGCTGGTCTTGATATGGTTAAGAATCTGTGAGATCACTGTTTCCATTGTGAACTCCAAGTTCACAGGCTGGCCCCAAGAACTCTGGATTCTGACACGTGTATCATTTTCCCCATGAGCTGCAAAACACCTTTGGCTATGTCAGAGGTTTTACCAAGTTCTGATGGAGTTTTATTTTCACATCACTGCAGTTTTAAATGGGTTCTTTCAAAGCCATCATTTCATTCGTGGCTAACTTAGGTCAAACAGTTGTTTCCTTTTGCTAAGTAACTGCTCTTAAATGGTCACCTTAAAACAGTCTGTGGTGTGTACAGAAGAGCATGAGAATATGTTCATACAGCTGAAGCTGTAACACCACTCAAAATAATAACTAGCTCTTATAGATCACTGTTCATTCAGAGATCTCAAAGCAAGTTGCAAAAGACATTTTCATCTTCACTTTCAGAACTGACTGAAGTTGTAGGGTTTGGGTTTTTTTTAAATCAAGGTCATAAAATTAGTTGGGGTTTTTTTTCTGTTTTTTGTTTGGTTTGGGGTTTGTGGGGTTTTTTTTTTGTTTGTTTGTTTTTTTTTTACATGGAAACAAAACCAAAAAGCTCTGAAATATTTTCACACAAATAGCATTCAGCTGAAGCCACTGTTTCCTGCCCAGGAGGATGAAGTTCCAATTTTTCTTCCCTCAGAAAGGCTTCTATTCACAGAGGAAAACTACCTCAGAATCAATATATCCAACATCTGGATTTGTTGAAAATATACCAGCCAGCTCTGAATGCTGAACCCTCTTACAAAAGGGGAGCATAGGGAGACATTGCTAACTTGTTCCAACTCAACTGAAGAATCCAGAAGCAATGCCAGGATCCCACCCCAAATCACAAGCTCAGTTTCTCTCTGTTACTCTTTGACCAGTTTTTACTCCTACTTGTCTCCATAGGGCTCATGTTTTCACTCATTTTTTCATGAAGCTGAAGAAATGCCAAGTTACTACATATTCCAGTGACAGTCTAGAGTTGGTCATACTCTTTACATCTCTCTGCTGTCACTGTGCTCGGCCAGAATACAGTTTCGGTTGAAAGACAGCTGGCTGAAGATGAATATTAAATAGCCAGAGGTAAAGACCCTAAAAAACTGGTCGGCACTCTAAAATCTACCAGAGACATCTCCCCTAAGGTAGGAATGATGGCTTATTGCCTTGGGGCACTTCTGGGCTGCTAGTGGGCTGTCATATAGCTAAGATTGCAGTGCTAACAGCAGCATAACAAACCAAATCTTGTTATTGTTTGTGGCTGTCCTTGAAACCGTGCTTGGTCTTGTACAATGTTGATCTTGGCAACAGTTATCTTTGCTTCTGTTGACTTTCGGTTACTGCAGAACACACACCTTGGCACAAAGCTGTGGATACAGAAGGAAACTTCAGCTGCTTTTGTATCTACAGTACTGTTCTGCTTAGCTACTGAGGTCAGAGACAATAAATTTCACTTCACACAACACTGAACTAAAAGATTTTGTAAAGAGCACTTAGCAAAGCATCAGTCTTACAGCCATTATCTGCGGAGCCCATCATGCAACTAGTCAAAGCAATAGACTACAAGTCAACCTAACCCCAGTTCATTTGGAGCTGCTTAGCTCAATCAATTCAGAGGAAGTAGATTATTTTTTACCTTCTAGCAAAAACTGTAGGTTATGCAGCAACTGAATATGATCAAGGTACCTATCAGCATCTGGACATTTCCCAAGTTCGCTTTTCCCCCAATAGCGGTCAGAAGAACCTATAAAAACCCAACCATGTCAGATCTACAAAGTACCAGCCCTATAGCAGGACCTTTGGAATCAATGTGGCTTCTCTTGCACAGTCCTAGCTGTGCTGGGTACATACTCAGATAATTGATATGAATTTCAATTTTTTTCTGAGATGCTTTTTTGTTGAATTTCATTTTAGTGTCCTTAGAAGGAGATGAAGCAATTGGCTTGATGAGGAAACAAAATAAATAGGATTCTACTTTTGAGGAAAGGCAGGGAGAAGATGATTGAAAAGTTGCTTGAAAGTTCTTGTTAATTTTAAAAAGCTTAGGTTGGGAAAAAAAAAAAATCAAGTTAATAACCATGAAATCATTCCCAACCACTTCTCCAAAAGGACACAAGATTGCTTTACCATATCTAAAGAGACAAACCTTTCTGATCATTCTAGTGCATGATATGAGACATCTGCAAAAATGAATAATGTGGAGAAGGGAATACTTTGATGTTTAAAGTATTTGAATGCTAGCTTTAAAGTACAAAAAAAAAAAAAAAAGAAAAAAAAGAAAGAAAAAGAAAAAAAAAGAAAAAAGAAGAAGAAACCCACAACTACAGTGAAAATGTTATGCCAGTGATGTGCAATTGTAGATTGCAGCTGTGGTTATTCACACACACTAACATCACCTACCATTTTCCTAATGAAGTCCCAGCTGCATTTAGCAACTCATTACTTAGAGTTTTAATATAGCCTAGTATTTTTCTACTTAAACAGTGCTTTTGTGGGAGAAAACAATAAAGACAGGCGGCAAAGTCCAAGGTCTCTATTGAATTAGGCAGACACACAGAACTGAGGCCCTCATCCTGTTACAAAGAGGTATTGCAGCCCATCAAGTACTGCTGCAATTCAGTGTTCGTGCAGCCTCCTGCCTACCTCAGCGCTAGCAGACCCTGTGAGAAGAGAACAAACGTTTGCATGAAGCTGCATGAAGGTTTTTGCAAAAGTAGCTAGCAAGTTAGGAGAGAAATAAATAAGGAAGCTGTAACTGTCTCATACTTGACATGTTTCCAAACAGCCTCTTACCGTTTTTGCTGCAGCTTTGGAGAGGATGGCGAGATGGTCTTACAGTGGCACCAGAGGGCAAACAGCCAAATAATTCTTGTTGCAACAAGACACTGCCAGGCCTCAAAGGCTTCAAATTGCAACTCTGCTCATGTTGATATAGAGGCCTTGGAACATGTTCACAGTCGACCAAATGCCCGTTACTGCTAGCACAGAAGTGCTATGTCCTAGTGAGGCAGAGAGAGAGGAATCCCCAAGCTGGTATCCATCTCACTCAAGAGGCTGGAAGCCAGAAAACTGTGAGGGATTTCCAAGCAGTGCTTCTATACTGGGAACATTTAGTGCTGGCTCAGAAAGTAAAGGTGTATGGTCGCTGGATAGCCCACAACGTCATCAGTGTTTGCTTTACTTAGATCAGAATGACCACACGAGGTGCTGTGGTTTCTACCAAGATGAATGTGTTTACTTAAGGAAGATGACTTCCTGCTACACTTATTACAGACCTGATGCCATAAGTGTTTACACAATTACAGTGTGCAAAGGCACTCATTCATTACCAGGAGACCTACTCAAAGCAGTAGGAACAACACAGGGATTAAGTATTCACAAGATTAACCTGGGGGTGCTGAATTTTAACATCATCTTAAAGACAGTTCTAAATCAAATCAGCTTCCTTAAAATCAGAACAGATATTTCAGAAATTACATACAGAGACATATCCTTTTAATTTTGGCAGTATTAATCACTTATGAAGGCTACATAGAAGTTTCCTGAATGGAATTTTGGGACACTTCCTTCTAAAACTGCAGCAATTCCCACCTGCACATAGGATGCATAGGACTAGGGGCAATGGGTTTAAACTGGCAGAGGGAAGACTTAGACTGGATGTCAGGAGGAAGTTCTTTACAGTGAGGGTGGTGAGGCACTGCAACAGGTTGCCCAGGGAGGTTGTGGCTGCTCCCTCCCTGGAGGTGTTCAAGGCCAGGTTGGATGAGGCCTTGAGTAACCTGTACTAGTGGGAGGTGTCCCTGCCTATGGCAGGGGGTTGGAACTAGATGATCCTTGAGGTCCCTTCCAACCTTACCATTCTATGATTCTATGTTTTTTAACATCTACAGCCTGCACTGTGTCCTAGCTCCTGCTGCTGTGACACAAAGATGCACTACCTATATATGCCTCATACTTTATTACAATTGCAGGTTGACTCTGCAGAGAGGATTTATAAAACACAGCACAACTGACGGCAGATCTGTTTCTTTCATGCTTGTGATATTGTGCTGATGACCACACTGCAGTGAATAGCATACAGCTAAAACCCAACAATTATCCAAACAAGCATTAAAAACCCCAATAAACCTGTCATTGTGAAGACAGAATATAAATAACTGCCAAGACTAAAATATTCAACCCACATGCTTACATTTTACAAAGCTCTAATTTATAAACATTACAGCTCTCATCAATTTTAATAAGAATGAGCTGAGCTCCTACCTTTTAAAAATCCATCTGCATAGCCCTCCATCCATTTTCTATTATTATCTCCTGCTGTAATTTCAGAATAGGTGCTTGTTTGCTAAGAGAGGATTATCACCATTCACCATGATCAAGCATTATTTGCTAGTCTTAGATTTATTCCACACAACGACAGAAAAAGATATTTGAGGACCTTTCCTCCCACAAATGGCAGAGAGGCTCAGTCCATTGAAAAGGGAAAGTGGTTGCAACCTGCCTGACAGCTGCTGCACTGGGGTTCTAGGATGCAAACTGATGTTTTTGATAACCATCATAGCTTACTAGAAGGAATTTCAGAGGTACTGCGATGAGAGAGAGAGAGGCTCACACACTGGGAAGTTTTTAAGGACAGCTTCTCTGTTTATGAGAGTTTTAGTAATGAAAATAAATGTGTGAGAGATGCATAAATGTAATTCAATATTTAGTTGCTGCAGATACAGAAATTAGCTCATTATACTCCTTAAAACCCACATTTACTTATTCCCATTGCCTGAAAACATACAGAAGCCTAAACAGCGGCTGGGCTGGTTGCATACTGAGACTTCTGCTTTTCCTGCAGATCAGTATTGTCCTCTCATTCCCTGGTGTTCCCTCTTCTGCTGCAGTCACTCTCTCTGCTCTCATACTCTGTACAGCCTTTAAAGCTCAAACTGCTTTTTGATAGCATTGTTTCAAAGAAACAGTGCATGAATGGTGCTCTCAATTCCAGCAACAAAACAATCTTCGGCTCTGCCCTGTCAGTTGACATCTGTGGACTATGACCCTGAGCTCCTCCTTGGAATCCATTTGTCTCATTTTCATCTTCACTCTTAAACAGCCAACCTTAGGGTAACAGAATTTGGAGTCACCTCTTTTGTTAGTATTTAACCAAATATTACCTTAGGCAGAAATCGCTGTCCAGACCAAGTTTTATATTAAGGCATGGTTTTAGTATAGCTGTGCTTTAGGTGGAAGCCAATTTACTGAAAGGGCTGGCAAAGAGAAGTGGGGTTTCTCAGGTAGAGGTTGAACATAACAGGTAGATACTGAGCAAAACAGTTCTTTACTGGGGCTAAAAATCTGAAAGGATGTTGCTCGCTGCCCACTCCAGACAAAAGCCTATGAAAAAGCCCAATAAGAACCCAGTAGGGTACATTGAACCCTGAACCCAGTAGGGTACATTAGTCTTTGCCTATTGTCACCACAGTCTCATTTCTGCAATGAGGCAGAGGCATGTGGACTTCTGCAGGTATTTACCCAAGCCTAGGAAAAGAGCCTCATACAATATTCATCACTTACTTGTCTCTGTCTTGATGCACATTATTAGGAGATGCATGGCCCTGCAGCAACATCTTCACAACAAAATTAAGAAATACAGCCAGTCACCATGTCAAAGTCACAAGAGATTAAATATTCTAAGTGCAGCAGCACAGGGGTAAATTAGTATTGTTACCTTCTGACCCTCACAGCTGCCCCCAATGCTGCCTTTAAACAATAAAAATAATGAGATTTTTAGATTCCACTTATTTTGAAACAACAACTGGCAGCCTGAAAGAAGAAAGCATGTTTTGGCAAATAAGGTTGACACTGACATTTTTAGCAAAGCCTAGCTATATGGTGCCTTGTCACTGGGCAAATCTGAAGCATCACTGCTACCTCTGATGTATGATGTTGTTCACAGGGACAGTGCATGTGTGAGTAATACAGAACATTTAGTACAGTTTGTATCTGCCTTTAACAGAGATGTTCAGAAGATTTAAATAGAAACCAAACCATTTCTAGCATTAAAGCCTTTAATGTACTGTTAAAAAATACCATCTTAGGAAAAAAAAAAAAAAAAAGATGAAAGTTGATGCATGGTAAAATTCCATCCTAAAAGCTATGCCAGTGAGAAGTCTTAACAGATGGAAGTAGGATGATGAAACCAAGCTCATCTAGTTTAGTTGACTTCCCAAATATTCCCAGTTAAGGACAAAATCCCATTTAACAGTTTTGGAGTTTTTATTTATTTTATTTTTTTAAAGAACACTTGAAAAGAAGCCAGTCTGTAGGAAAAGAACACTTAAGACTATATTGGACTATGCAAATGTTTTAAAGAACTGCTATGCTGTTTCCTGTTCCAGACCACACAACTTCTACAGTTTGCAATTTCTCCATCTAAAAATTTGGGACGCTTCGCCCTAAGGGAAATGGTGGAATTTGGTTTTATTAATCTTCATCTCAATTGCTTTAGAGACCACAGGCAGCTTAAACAAATAAAAGTCCAAAACAAGAAAAAAAATATGGAAAACCAACAGATACGCTCTGAGGCATCAAAAGAGTGCCATGGTGAGAGGAGCTGCAGGTAGGCAGAGACACACGGGTATGACAAGCACAGACATTCATAACCCTCTCAGCTGTAGATGCTGGGAAGGCATTCTTTATTATTCATTAATTCTATGGTGAGCAGATAGATTAAGCATTTTTCCCTCTTAATTAATCTTGCTCTGGGCTATGAAGTAGAAGAGCTTAATTTATTTATATATTTACTTATTTTGAGGGAAAATTATTTCTCAGCAAAACCATTCACAGTGGAACTGCAGCATCAAAGCCTCTGGCCAAGCTTGCAAGCATTCCAGACTGTGTATGCCTTTAGCCAGTACATCACCACATATAATTGCAGATACAAGAACACTCATTGCTTTTGAAACTAAATACAGAGGGATATTTTATATTGGTGGTTTGATTTTTCCCAAGTACAGACATTTATACCAGCCATAAAGGACAGACTCCAGCTATAGAAAGGAAACGTCAAGGGGAAAGAATCAGGTCTGTAGTTTCATTTGTGTTATTGATTATCATTTATTAGATATTCTATCCAACATGTGCCCAATTGTATCAGCTCACAAAAGTTTCCTGACATTAAATCTTTTAATGTCTATTGAACTGCTTTTGATTTACATAAGCCAAAGATCAGCATCAGGCAGTGAGTAGGCTACTGAGCGCTGAGCAAAGCTGGTACTGGTTATTCCCTTCCCTCCCTCAGGCACACAGGCCCCTGGGAGGACACATCTTGGCAGAGGTTAGCAGGGAGCTGCACTGGCTTAAATTACAGGGAGACTTGGTTGCTATTGAATAGAGACAGTGTTGGACTGGGCAAACACTACTGCTTGTTAGCATGCTTTGTGCAGCACAATTAGTAGGGTACCCTGCCAGAGTAAACACTACAGCATAGCTCTGGTGATAGACTGAGGTCATTCAACTTCTGACAAAAGGTGAGGAGAATTCTCTTGAAACAGTAATTGTCTGTCACACGAAATACTGCAACTGCTTGAACGGGGGAAAGAGGAAACCATAACATGAACTGGATTAGGTCAAGAGGAAACTGGTGGCAGGCAGGCTAATACAGTGGAATCTAATGGACTTAGCAACAGTGTCTAGGATAGATGGGACAAAAAATAAAGAATAAAAAAATTAACAAAACTCTCCAATTCACCTGAAGTGTCTGTACCTAAAATAGCTGAGACTGGTTTCCTCTTAGATCTTAAGGNAGGGACCATTTACAAGGTCCTGTAATGACAGGGCAAGGGGCAATGGGTTTAAACTGGCAGAGGGAAGATTTAGACTGGATGTTAGGAGGAAATTCTTTCCAGTGAGGGTGGTGAGGCACTGGAACAGGCTGCCCAGGGAGGTTGTGGCTGCTCCCTCCCTGGAGGTGTTCAAGGCCAGGTTGGACGAGGCCTTGAGTGACCTGTGCTAGTGGGAGGTGTCCCTGCCTATGGCAGGGGGTTGGAACTAGATGATCCTTGAGGTCCCTTCCAACATTACTATTCTATGATTCTGTGATTAAGAATCTTTGTGGTCAGAGTATGAAGAGAGAACTCCTGCATTAAGGCAAAGAAGAGTCTCAGAGGATTTGGCATGGGATAGTTTCCCATCTGAGCCACCAAAAAACAAACAAACAAAAAAAAACCCAAACCACCACAGGAAGAATAAGAGAATAAGGCATTTCTAGGGGTGGCAGCATTCACTACACTATAGAAACCCACAAGTAATACATTGTTTTAAAGATCTGGAGCCCAGACATCTTGTCACCTGGTGAACTGAAGACAAGTGAAGTTAACTGCCTGTGCACAAAAATGTTCACCAGGTTTGGTCTGCAGACATAATATTTAGGAAGACTTCAGAAAGGCAGAACCTTTTGCAGAGGTATCATTTCCAACACAGGTGCACGAGTCAGGTTTGAAACAGAGGAGGGGGAAAGGATTTAAGTAAAAACCTCCAAATTAATCTGGTTGTAGAGCCAGAAGTAATATTCACAGAACAGTTCTTACCACTGGCTTCAACTTGTCACAGGCACAACTACTGATTATTATTGGAACCATTCTGTTGATGAACCTTTTAGTCTGTATCTTACAATCCCCTTTTTCCACTGTGCCACTTTCTCTGTTGATCAATCTTTTTGTCTGTATCTTACAAACCCCTTTTTCCTCTGTGCCACTTTCCTAAACCTTTTGTTCTCCGTGCTTGTATAGGGAACTTACCTACATGACCCTGACTGGGACAGTGAGATGCTTGCAGCTGACACACAACACACAGATAAGACCAATAATAACGGGCAGGAGCGATAAGAATAGCATGTCTTTATAACATCCACTCTGTGTGGCACAAATTAATCCAGCAGATTACTCTTAAAGTAGGCTGTCCATTATTAGATAGGTGAATACACTGCCACATAACACTACAGTACTAATGGAAGTGATGGATATAAAGACCATCAGCGATTTCTTCAGCGCTGAGGAAATCCTCTGACTTGAAAATGCAAATTCATGTAATTGCTACTAATTGTGCATAGCATCAGTGTAAGTTCAAACATGGAAATGAGCAAGCAGCACTGAATCTGATCTTTGTCAGGCAATGACTTCATTTTAAGGAAAATTTATGTCAGAATCAGTGAACAGGCACCTAGATTTCTAAAGTATGCTGGAGACAACTACAACCGAAATACTGCACCCACACCCAAAATAACTGCACCCACACCCAAAATAGCTGCACCCACACCCAAAATAGCTGCACCCACACCCAAAATAGCTGCACTCACACCCAAAATAGCTGCACCCACACCCAAAATTGCTGCACCCACACCCAAAATTGCTGCACCCACAACCACCTGCAAGGAAAATACTTCTTCTACGACCACCTAGATTTCCAAAGTATGCTGGAGACAACTACAACCGAAATATTGCACCCACACCCAAAAAATCTACATCAACTAACACACAATTTCTGTGGCACATGC
>WBNM01024550.1:145561-196732 GCA_013399055.1 Ramphastos sulfuratus | reverse complement strand
GTTCCTGCACCCACACCCAAAATAGCTGCACCCACACCCAAAATAGCTGCACCCACACCCACCTGCAAGGAAAATACTTCTTCTACGACCACCTAGATTTCCAAAGTATGCTGGAGACAACTACAACCGAAATATTGCACCCACACCCAAAATAGCTGCACCCACACCCAAAATACTGCACCCACAACCACCTGCAAGGAAAATACTTCTTCTACGACCACCTAGATTTCCAAAGTATGCTGGAGACAACTACAAGGAAAACACTAAGATAACCATACCCAAATTCACCTCAAATAAAGCACAATTTCTGTGGCACATGCAACAGTTCTAAGCCACATCTTCCATCACTTCATTCCTCAGCTGCACAGCTGCCTGAATTGGCAGCATTAAGGGCAATCAGAAAGAAAAATTATTAAGGGCAGCTGACAAGGGGGCACCTATGCAGAGCGTGATAGGGATGATGTGAGTAGCTGAACTGTGGACTTCCATGGATTACAGCTGGATAAAATTACTTTACTTGAAGCAGTAACAGAGTAAATGTGCCTCACATTTCTGTGGGCACAGCTGGGCTGTTGTGCAATTGGCTCTTGATCCTGGTCAACAGATGAAACAATACCAAGGGTTGCATACATAGCCTGTGACTGTTGAAGAGGAAAGTCAGGTCCTACAGATATGATCCATAACAGTTTCTTATATTTGTAAGCTTAGCAAAGGCAGGCATGCACAGCAGATGGAAAAAACCCACTGAAGGGCAACTGATTCATGCCATTGTTTATGGATTTTGTTTCAACAAAGCCTCAGATGCAAGATTTGGAGTAAATTTTTTTTTCTTAATTCTTTTGTGATTTTTACTTAATTATCACAGACAATTTGTTTGAGGAAATCTTGTTTGACTCCAGCATTCACAAAACAAAAAAAAACCAAAAACAAAACCACCACCACTCCCCTACCACACCCCCCCAAACCAAACCAGCTGTGCTGGTTTGAGGCTAATTGGAATATTTTGATAGAGAAAATTATATTATAGGCTGTGAAAGGAAAACAGTGGTGATGTCTACTTCACAAATACAAAACAAAGATAAGATTCTTGGGCTTGCAGACACTCTTGGGCTGTCTAGCTTCTGGCTTTTTCTCCTCTCTGCTGAGTAACCTCACTAACCACTTTTCTTCTAACCCCCCCTGGCCAATCCTCCAAACTCATCTTGCGCATAAGGCAAACCCTGGGGTAAGGTAGAGGGGTGGGGAGGGGGTGGAAGAGTGGTTGGGAGCCCCTCCTGGGGTCTCTGATTTCTGGGAGGGGTGTTGTGTTTCTGTATTACCTTTACCTTGTATATTTCTGTAAATATTCCTGTATATAGTGTATATATCTGCTTGTATATTGTGCTGAGCTGTAAATAGAGCTTCAGTCCTTAACTTCCAGCCAGCTGAGTCTAGTCTGGGTGATTTTACAGAGTGGGGGAGGGGGGTGGTGCAGGGAACTCCCAAACCATCACACCAACCAACCAACCTCAAACCTGTATAGAGCCTTAGCTACAACTGTTAAGTCCTTACTGCTGCATTGAATCACCTTCAGGTCAGAAGGAGATGTAAATTTGCCACTTGCTGCTTCCAGTGCATCCTAACCCACTGGAGAACTGTACACTACTGAAACAATGCCTGTATCAGCATTAAATCCCAGCCTGAGGTCTAGCAATGCTGTTGAATGACAGCAAAAGGCAGGGCTCCACCTTGGGAAATCTCCTTACCAAAGGAAGTATTCCAGTCCTGTAGCTGTAGGATAACAAAGCCTTAAGGGTTTACAGCAGGTTACAAGTGGCAAGAGTAAACCTTTTGTCCACTTTTTGTCCTCTGTAATCTCTCTTTCTGAGTTGTGGTACATGGTAACAAATCTGATTGTGTCTTAGCACAGCTGAAAATATCTGAATGCCTTTCCATTCACTCCTCTAAATCATAGTAAATCCTACAGCAGATAATTCAGCTTTACAGTTGGATTCCATCATCTTAAAGGCCTTTTCCAACCCAAATGATTCTATGATTTTATAAAAATTGTTAGCCTAATGGGAATTTGGGGGGTTTTGAGATGCAGAGAAGATGCAGAGAAGATGCAGAGAAGATCCCTTTGGTTTAAAGAATGAAAATCTCTGTCAGATAGCAAACAAGACTCTAAACACTGCCATGATGGAGGCAGTTTGGTATGTTAGAGAAAAACTGCTTATTCTTTGGGGAATATATTGTGACAAGCCAGATGCTTATAGTGGATTAGAAAAGGGAATTAGAAAATGCACAACCCAATTAAAAAGTAATGTTTTGTTTGTTTGTTTCAGTTCTTTTTCTCTTTCATACTAACTTCTTCCCTTTTTCATTTTTACTTAATTTAATATTAATATTGATATTCATTCATAAATCCCATGGTTCATATCTTTTTAAAAATGCCTCTAGCATTTGTTTTCACACCCTGGCCTGGTTCTACAGCTGTAAATGGAACTATGCCAGTTTTCAGCAGCTCAGGATATAGCCCCAAGCATTCCTCTCTTCAGAGGGAGAAAGACAATCTCCAAACACAGTAAACTTTCCATACCCAAAATGAAAAGGCACTCCAGCCTTTCAAGGAAAGGAACCCAAACAAACTTACATCACCCTCACACAAGTTTATAGGGAAGCTGAAAGAAGGATCATGCTGGAGGCAAAAGAGAAGAGGAATTATTCTCTGTGATCCTCTGGTACACACAGGTTGGAAATGGAATTGGCAGACAACACAAACACCAGCAAATTAACTCTACTAATATCTAGAATGGTCCATTAAAATAACAAAGAGAGGAACAGGAGACATTTTAAAGCAGCACTGAAATTCCAGAAAACAAACAGTAGAACTGTTTGTAAAAAAACCTTCAGAGACTTTAAAACTCACCAGGCTCAGGTTTGGTAGATTTGAGGGCAAATTTCCATTTCCCATCAAAGTCAAAAAGAGAGCAAAATCAAATTAAAGAGCTTCAGACAGACCTGTAGATCTTTGAATTCTCTATGGCTCTTAGAAATAAGAAGGGTGTTAAAGGTGTAAAGACCCAACTCTTCCTGGTTGAAGAGAAAAAATAAGAACCATAGTTATTTATTAGGTTCATTTAAAACTTGGGAAAGATTTTCAAAGATCTTGTGACATTCCATTTATTCTTGCTTCTATGAAGAAACTTATTATATTAGATTATTTATATAATATATATTATATTTTGGAGTCCCCTTCTCTGGAGACTTTCAAGGCCTGTCTGGATGTGTTCCTCTGTGAACCAAGATAGGATCATAGAACAATAGAATGGTAAGGTTAGAATGGTAAGGTTGGAAGGGACCTCAAAGATCATCTAGTTCCAACCCCCTGCCATAGGCAGGGACACCTCCCACTAGCACAGGTCACTCAAGGCCTCCTCCAACCTGGCCTTGAACACCTCCAGGGAGGGAGCAGCCACAACCTCCCTGGGCAACCTGTGCCAGTGCCTCACCACCCTCACTGCAAACAACTTCCTCCTAACATCCAGTTTCAATCTCCCCTCTGCCAGTTTAAACCCATTGCCCCTTGTCCTGTCATTGCAAGACCTTGTCAATAGTCCCTCCCCAGCCTTCCTGTAGGCCCCCTTCAGATACTGGTAGGCTACTATAAGGTATAAGATAGATATAAGGTATAAGATAGATTGTATGGTCCTGCTCTGGCAGGGGGCTTGGACTTGATTCTCTCCTTGGTCCCTTCCAATCCCTAACATCCTGTGATCCTGTGAAACTTCCTGTACTGAAGTGAAAGAAAAAGGTTTAAATTAAGAAAATAACAACCCAAGAAAATTATGATCTTGCACTTCTGGTAAATTCCCTGAGCCTTAGATGAACAAATGTGTTCTACTGTCACTTCTGCAATACTGAATAGTTTCAGTCATAATAACTTTTCATTTTGGGAAGAAAATTTTATAAAAGCAAGAAATCACCCAACATTTTTGTGCTTGTAACCCCATATTTTTGGCTCATTTTTGTTCAGTGTACCCTGTCTTACACAGCTGTCATCTCCCAGATGGGCCACCTGCCTCTGCAAACAGGCTCTCAGTGTGCTGGAGACCTATGACATGCTCAAAAGCAGCCTGTTGAGCTCACTGAATGCAGCGTGTTTGAATTTTAGATTGTAGCATTCCCTCCCTCTTTAAACCCATTTTTATTTGCTGCTTGAGGTCAAAAAAGTCAATTGAAACTTAATTATTTTCTTTTTTATTTATAGCAGGTGTGGATTAAGAACTGATTTGGAAGAGAGTCAGTGGTTTCCTCATTGAAAACAAAGAATTTGTTCTCAGGGTTTGCACCTTCAGTAAGGGTAGTGAGTGTTTTATTACATTACATCCTTGTATTTTATTAGAAAGCATTAGGTCACTTTTATTCAACAGAATCACAGAATTAACCAGGTTGGAAAAGACCTCCAAGATCATTGAGTCCAACCTATCACCTAACTCTTCTAATTAACTAAAGCATGGCACTAAGTGCCTCAATCCAGTCTCCCCTTAAAACACCTCCAGGGATGAGGACTCCACCACCTCCCCGGGCAGCCCATTCCAATGCAAATCACTCTGTGAAGAACTTCTTCCTAACTGCCAGACTAAACTTGCTCTGGCACAGCTTGAGGCTGTGTCCTCTTGTTCTGCCACTGGAAGCCTGGGAAAAGAGACCAACCCCACCTGGCTACAACCTCCTTTCAGGTAGTACTAGAGAGCAATAAGGGCTCCCCTGAGCCTCCTCTCCTCCAGGCTGAACACCCTCAGCTCCTCCTTGTAGGGCTGNAGAACTGCACGCAGTACTGCAGGTCAGAAGGATTTACTGTAGCTGCTAGAAGGCTTTAAATTATTAATTACTTTTTTTTTCCTCCAAATAAATTGCAAAAGGGCTATTTTGGTTTGAAATTTTCATACTTTTACATCCAGACATGAAGTGGACTTAGTTCTAAGCCTCAAGAACTTCCACTTTTTAAATCATTGTGTTTTGTTCTAATTTACTGAAAAAGCCTAAAGGGTTCATTTTGGAGCTGGATGTTACCAATGTCCTGCTTTAGCCAACAAACAGAAAAAAAATCAGCTATTTCTGTATCTTCAGTCTCTCTACTAAAGTCTTCCCTTTTTAGAGTTTAGAGGAGACAGCATACTTCAAAATAACCCACTTTGATTTGGAGCTTAGAGTAAAAAGCTGTTTGGTTGATATAAATCAATATATTTTCATTGAAGAACACAAACCTGTGTGTTTTCACGCCAGGCTAGGAACCAACTCACTTTTACTATTTCATGTCAGAGATTTTTTTATTATTATTTGCAGATGTTTTAGTCATCAAAAATATATAGGNAACCTCCTTTCAGGTAGTACTAGAGAGCAATAAGGGCTCCCCTGAGCCTCCTCTCCTCCAGGCTGAACACCCTCAGCTCCTCCTTGTAGGGCTGTGCTTGAGCCCCCTCACCAGCCTTGGTGCCCTTCTCTGGACACGTTCAAGCACCTCAACATCTTTCTTAAACTGAGGGGCCCAGAACTGGACAGAGTTTCCTGGAAACTCACCAGTGGTGCATCCATGTGTTGTCAGAACATGGCAATGACTCAGCAACACCTTGTGTTCAAGACACGTGGGGACAAGGGGTTTGGCTTACCTGGGAGGTGATAGAATTTAAANGCTATTTTGGTTTGAAATTTTCATACTTTTACATCCAGACATGAAGTGGACTTAGTTCTAAGCCTCAAGAACTTCCACTTTTTAAATCATTGTGTTTTGTTCTAATTTACTGAAAAAGCCTAAAGGGTTCATTTTGGAGCTGGATGTTACCAATGTCCTGCTTTAGCCAACAAACAGAAAAAAAATCAGCTATTTCTGTATCTTCAGTCTCTCTACTAAAGTCTTCCCTTTTTAGAGTTTAGAGGAGACAGCATACTTCAAAATAACCCACTTTGATTTGGAGCTTAGAGTAAAAAGCTGTTTGGTTGATATAAATCAATATATTTTCATTGAAGAACACAAACCTGTGTGTTTTCACGCCAGGCTAGGAACCAACTCACTTTTACTATTTCATGTCAGAGATTTTTTTATTATTATTTGCAGATGTTTTAGTCATCAAAAATATATAGGTTTTTTATATATATATATATAAGATTACAGAAAACATTAATATAGTATTTCCCTTTAAAAGGTGCACTGAAATGCACAAAGTATTAGAAGAGAGGAGAATCATGCTATACAAAAATAGGAACCCTTGACAAAAGAGCAATGCTTTGAAAAGATAAAGGGAAGATCAATATGTTCCATCTTTATAGACCCTCATCTTGTATTCTCCTGTAGTCTCAAGTCAAAGCCTGCTTTTGTCTGTAGTCTAACAAAGGGTATCGGTGTTATGAAATGTACAGCAGTTCCTTCTTTATGCTCCCTGATAACTTGTCATTTATAATCAGTCTGAAATTCAAAACAGCTTTTCCTTTCTCTGCATGGCCCCCTTTGCAGAACAGCTCACAACTAGCCACTGTGTGGTACCTTGTTTCCCTGCGTTTAAAAGGTTGTTTCCTTTGTTTGGTTGCTCCTGGTCCAGCTGTCTAAATGCACCTCCAACAATAGCCAGTGCAGAAAGCTGGCTGAAGAATAAGTCTTTCTAATCGGTGTACCAGGTACTGCCATAATTCACTGGGCAGTAAACTTAAATGTATGCTGCACATGGAGAAGAAAAGTACTCCTCAAATATACCCACACTTGCAGCTGAGGATGTGGCAAATCAGCTCCCACTCACCAAAGCTGTGAATATTAGGTGATATCAGTGTGGGGGCACATCTGTATCAAGGACATGCTGCAGCTTGCAATAAGCAGCTGAAAACTGAAGCATCTAAACACACAGGTCAAGCCTGGAGATTCAGCTATACAAGCCTACTTTGTATTGCTCTGGAAAGTTATGAAAGGCAAATATGAAACACTTAAAATCTTCAGGGCAAGTGCAAACTGGCACTGCATAGCAATTCCAGAGCAAAGCTTGTTACCTGTCTCAGAAGTACCTAGACATGACAGCAATTACTTGTGTATAAAGAGATCCTGTTTTCTTCTCTTTTCACCCAATTATCTGTGTTTAAGATGCACCTGTTTACAAGAAGTCAGGAGACATAGAAAAGGAAGTACAAAACTGCACTTGCTTCTTCCAGAACTTCAAATAGCTTCCCTGGGAACACAAAGTCCCTGTGATATTCCCTGGTGCCTCAGCCAAGAAAGCCTTACAGAGTCCTTCTGCAAGGTATACTGCCTCTTATTCATGCTTGCATTTATAGCAAGGTTTTCCTCCCCAGTTGAATGGCACTGCTATTCAGCTGCATTTTTGAGAATTTCTGAGGTTAATTTGGGAGAAAGAATTAAAAATAAAAGGTGTGGGGGAAATGGTGGTGATGGTCATTTGAGGCACCCATCTGGGAAGTAACATCTTTCAAGTTCACGGCAAGGAAACTTGCTAGGGCACCAGTGTGAGTTGTCACTCACTGGGCTCCATGATCACTCAAGAGAAAGGATTTCCTCTTTGGCATCAGATTGACTGATTTAATTCTTTTTTATACATCACTATCATGCTTAATTACAGTTAGATCAGTAACAGACTGGTTAGTTTA
Source organism: Ramphastos sulfuratus (assembly GCA_013399055.1). Taxonomy (NCBI): domain Eukaryota; kingdom Metazoa; phylum Chordata; class Aves; order Piciformes; family Ramphastidae; genus Ramphastos; species Ramphastos sulfuratus. Next base: position 189,103 of record WBNM01024550.1, on the reverse strand, counting down.
CAACATTCTATAAACACTGCACAAAAAAAAAAGTTTGGCATAAGAAGGTGCAAATGGCTCACATGAGCAAAATTTTTGTCTCCCAAAGTTGCTAAATGCCTAAGAATCCAAAATGGGAGGCAGTGGAAGCTCTTTTCAATTAAAAAATAATCATCAAAAAGGCACTTCTAGGCACAGCACAAGTGACTTGCACACAGAAAAGACGAAGCAGTTTTGAACTTTGAAGAAGTTCTTTACAGTGAGGGTGGTGAAACACTGGCACAGTTTGTCCAGGGAGGCTGTGGATGCTCCCTGCCTGGAGGTGTTCAAGGCCAGGTTGGATGAGGTCTTGAGTCACCTGTTCTAGTGGGAGGTGTCCCTGCCTATGGTGGGGGGTTGGAACTGGGTGATCTTTGAGGTCCCTTCCAACCTAACCCATTCTATGATTCTATAACATTCAATGCTTATCAAAGCTTCTCCCTTGATCATGCTTGGAGAAGTGGAGAGTAAGAAGGTGTGGCGGGGCACACTCAAGTCCCTGCCCCGCCGAAGGTTTGAGTGGGGTGCTAAACTGTTCTGCTCCCCCCCACCTCTGGTTCCGGGGGTTTGGAATGTGAAAGGAATAAGTGTCAAGTACCTTACCCCACCCCCGCAGGCTTGAACAGGGGAGAGCAAATCGCCCCAGCATATATATATGGCAATGGGACACATTATCTGGGAGCAGACTGCTGCAGACTGCGGAGAGGGACTTTGAGAGGGCTTTAAGAGGGACTGCTAGCCACGGACTGCCAGCTACCGACTGCCAGTGTCAGACTTGGACTCGGACCTTGACTCAGACCTGGAGTCGGTCCTTGAGGGGCATCTTGCAAGAACGGTGACAAGAAAGCACAGTCCCCACTCTTGACCGTCAGATCTTCCCTGCCTGTTGAAGGGACCTGTCTCTGCCATAATCATGAGTACACTGCCGAGCAGCCTGAGCTTCACCCTCTGCTGCCCCACGATCTACACTTCAAGGCACTGCTGCAAACGCTGCCGACAAGGAGCCAAGGGACTATCTCCGAATTCCTACTTCACGGCCGTGAGTAGCGCAGACGTTCCCTAGGGCTCCAGGCTGCCTTTTGTTTGCAAGTGCTGCAAAGCTATTTTTTTTATAGCAAACCTTTTCCAACTTTCTGATTTTTCTGAATTACTAAATTCCCTGTAAGCATCCTTGTGAAAGATTTTCCCAAAAGAATTTCTGAACCTATCTAACTAATTTTATATAAAGTTGTGGGCGGGGCTTTCCAGAAATAAAATAACTGCAGATTTTATAATTCCTGCCTCGTGAATCCCCACAACCGAGTCAAGGATGTAACATTCCCATAGTTCTTATTTAATTTCTGAACCCCAAAATCCATCATTGTGACATCTGGCACTGCCAGGAACCAGCAAATCCTTTCCCAAATTGGCTCAGATGGATTACAAAAATCCAAACACCTTCCATTCATGCAGAAGTCCATGAAAGTGTGAAGTGGGCTTTGCTAACCTGAAAAATCATTCAAAACCTTCACTTGCTTGTTGCCCTTAGCTCCATCTACAGAAAGCAGTGATCCTACACCTTCCATAGGGCGAACCCTCAGCCTAAGGCAGCACAGGTTTTGTACTCTTTCTTTAGCAGAGGCTGTAAATCAGACCCTTGCTTTATCCTGACGTAATTGCATTCATTACTTGTTTTATGGTAGATAAACAAACAGCCAGCAGGATAGCAGAGTAAATGATGCCCACACCCAGCCTTCAATCTGCAAACACAAAACAGCATCTTGTTTGGAAACTCAGAACTCCTCTGTATTGAAGCCCAAGTTCTCAATAAGCAGGCAAATGAATATTTGGAGGAAATGCTAAAGACAAAATCCTTCTGCTGCAGACAATGAACTGCTGTGAGGACTGAAACCCATTTCTTATCTTCCAGAGAGGTTTTTGTCTGGATGCTATTAGCACAGCATTCTTCTGATCATTTGTAAATGTCATTTGTAAATCCTTGCACAATTGTTCTCTGCAGAGTAGATTACAGGGTCCAGCCTTCCTTCTTTCAGGCTGCAGACCATGCTCTGTGTTTAATAAGGATGTTGCATATTGTATTTTTTTCAGTTCATGCTTCAGTGGCTGTGGCCCACGCTGCACTACAATGAACCAGACCCTCTACCAGTTCCAGTAAATTGCTGAATGTGTGATATGTGAAATGTAGAGGATCACACTCTCAGTTTGAAAACTTGCACTCATTTTCTCATAGAGCTTTCCTTCAAGTCACCACTGATTCTGGCTGAAACAGAAAAGTGGGCACAGGATTTCTGGCCCTATTCAGATCTGTCTTGATGGAGCTGCACTGCTAGGTCAACCCCAGCCTCACACCTACTACTAACTTACTAATTTGGAGTGTTTGTTGTTTTTTTGGTTTTTTACAAGAAGAGCACAAATAGCATTTCATTTTAGAGACCACATTGTCATTTATCTTCACTCTCTTTTCAGAGACAGTGAGGAAGATAGAAAACAAAGCCTGATTTTGATCCTATGTTGAGAATAACCCATTTCTCAACCCAAATCATACCTGCAGGCAGCTCTGAAATTCATGTTGAAGGAGGATTGGATATGGCCCCTGTCCATTCCCACCTGAACAAAAAAAAGAGCAAGTACTACCCTACCATAGCATCTGAACAGCAAATGAATGAGATAAGGAAGACAGAAGTCATGGCAAATAAAGTTTTTGTGATGGCACACCATAGAGAGAACTCTACTCTGGCTTTACTTGCTTCATGCAAGAGATCTAGACATCTAGAGTGCAAATTGAAAATTCTTCACCACACATTTAGATGAGATCCATACATGCTTGTTGAATTTTAAAATTCCAAGTGTCAAATGAAGATGCTAGCATGTGAACTCTGGGCTAAAAGAAGCAGATGCTCTGTATTTCTCTCTGCCTTGAGCTGTAAGGTGCACTTGTTTCTAGGTATTTCAGTAGCAGCTTCCAATTCTGAGAAGCTGCTAGCTGGTTATTAATTTTGAAGGAGGAAATGAAACTCTCTGTTGAATTAATTAATTTCCTTCAATTCATGAGACGTTTCTCCTTCTACACTGTTTGTGACCAAAGAAAGGATGTCTTTAAATAATGTTAAATATGCTTTAGGTTTTACAGTGTGCTACTACTTTGGTTTTCACTTCTCTAACAAATCTTTTGTAATCAGCATCAAGCAGGAACAAAGGAGTGAGGGCACTGAGTCCAACGTAGCAATCAAATAAAAGCCAGTCAGCTGAAACAAAAGAAGATGTCCTAAAAACTACCATCTGCAACCTCCTCAAAACACAATAATGAGCAAATAGCTTCAGTACTGGGACCAGTACCATTTTTCACAGAGGAATCCAAAGTCAGCTGGGAAAATTGGTGATTCCCAAATGCTACCATACACCATCCAAGTCCTGCACTCAGTAGGTGACACTTGGATCTTTCTGTGCTGCTCTAAGTAGAAGTCCCAGCCAGCTGAGTGATTGTTTTTGCAGTACTTTCCAACAGCATGGAGCTGATACAACTTCAAAGTCAGTAAGACTACACTCATCATGTGGCTGACTCCTGCCCAACACAGAGAATTAAGTCATATTTCCAAAATATTAATGCATGTTATGCTCCAGTGTTAACTATAAACATTTCTTAATCTATTGCCTAATCCAAACAAACAAATTAGTGTAATTGGAGAGCTGTGTTTATGAATACAAAGCATAAAGAGAAGCAGCATGTATTGTCTTGTTGTCATTCCCATCAGGCAGCAACATTCAGTTAGTTCTCCTCCTTGCAGTCTGAGCATCGTGGTGTAATTGATGGCAACATTCATCATAACGGCAGCGCAACAGCATCAGTCGCTTGATGAATTTATTTACTCCTGCCCAGAAGTGAAGCTATGATTGGACCACTTTATAAACATCAAACTGCTGTAGACCTGGCCTGTTGCTGTTGATTGCACTTAAAGGGAAAGAGAGAGGAAAGAGGGGAAAAAAACAAAAAGTATAACAAACAAGGGAAAAAAAACCCCTGATTGAGAGGCTGGAGCTTGAGTGAAAAGACAAATCACTTTGATTAGAAGAAAACAACCATTGTTTTACCTAATAAAAAAATCAAACACATCCATGATCAACAGCTGCAGTATTACCTGCTGCATGGTTAAAGCCTTTCTCTAGCATTTTTCTTCTTCCCAACTCACAATATTCCTGGAGGTAGAGAGCCGTAAAGAAAGTATCAGTATCCCAAACCAAGATGACAAGGCCCCCAGGCTTAGCAAAGCAAAACCATAAGCCACATCACATTCCTATTTTTTGAACAGAGAAATATGGGCCATGTTCTCTTCACCCCAGCACTCCACAGCCATTTAAACTTGTGCAAAACTTGCTGGGTAGATTCTGCACTTTGTGCACAGATGGAAATAAATCCAATGAGAAATAGGTCCAATGGTTATACATTTTTGAGGTTTCCAGACTCTGACTTTAAAGGTCTGAAAATCATTGCTTGAGACAGAATGGTTTGTGACACACAGTGCTGGTAATATGCATGGTTGTTTTTCAAATAACAGTAATTGAAAGGAAAAAAAAAATCTCTGATTGGCTTCTTCAAAAAGAGCAGAGAGCAGCAATATCAGGAGATGAAAGTTTCAAACATCCAGTTACTGTTTAGAGAAGTCTCTGTCCAGCCTGCATCAAAGCCAGCAGTGTCATCACAGGCTGATTCACAGACTGAGAAACAAACCAAATACAATTATGGGCTTCCAGCAGGGTAAGGAGTTCATCCTTAATGAGATCTTAATGTCTCATATCTCACTAGATAAAACTTAGTTTATGATACTATGCTAAGAAACCAAAATGCAGTCAGACCTGGTGCAAGCAGGCTCTTAACTCTATAGTTAAGACCTTTAAGTGAGTGCTTCAAACTGCTGAGAAACCAGTATCTGCTGTTAAGTTGTTCCCTTGGCCAGTAATTTTAGGAAGAGGTGATGGAATCCCCAGAAGGGGAAAACATAAACCTTGGTAGTGCACGCAGAGATAAAGGAAAATAACTTTAGGTAACCTTAAAAACCAAACAAACAACACATAGAGCAACTCAAGGTGTAAATTGGACCAAGAGCTGTGACTCATCACGGCTTACACATGATGTCTCCTGTAGTCAGATGCTCACAGGCACAGCCTCAGGCTGAAGATTAATTGAATCTGCAATGCTTTCCATCCCTGTGTGCTAGAAGAACCCACTGAATCCTGAAGCATCCAGTTACTAATGTTAGGATGACAGCATCAAGACCTGCTTGTGGCTGTTTCTCTTCCCTGCCAAGGGATGAATGGGAAAATGAACAGATCGTGATGGTTTGGGAGTTACCTGCCACCCCTCTCCCCACACACACACACTTTGTAAATGCACCCAGACTAGACTCAGCTGGCTGGAAGTTAAGGAATGAAGCTATATTTACACCTCAGCACAATGTACAAGCAGATATGACTTGATGGGTGGAGGACTGCTGGATAAGGAATTGGCTGGATGGTGGCACACAGAGAGTGGTGATCAAGGGCACAATGTCCACCTGGAGACCAGTGCCAAGTGGCATCCCTCAGGGGTCAGTGCTGGCACCAGTGCTGTTTAACATCTTTGTCAGTGACATGGACAGAGGAATCAGTGCACCCTCAGCAAGTTTGCAGATGGCACCAAGCTGTGTGGCACAGTCGACTTGCTAGAGGGCAGGGATCCATCCAGAGGGTCCTGGAGAGGCTGCAGAGGTGGGCNCCCTCCCTGGAGGTGTTCAAGGCCAGGTTGGAGGAGGCCTTGAGTGACCTGTACTAGTGGGAGGTGTCCCTGCCTATGGTAGGGGGTTGGAACTAGATGATCCTTGAGGTCCCTTCCAACCTTACCATTCTATGATTCTAATATACAGGAATATTTACAGAAATATACAAGGTAAAGGTAATACAGAAACACAACACCCCTCCCAGAAATCAGAGACCCCAGGAGGGGCTTCCAACCACCCTTCCACCTTCTCCCCACCCCTATATGTTACCCCAAGGTTTGCCTTACATGCAAGGTGAGTTTGGAGGAATGGCCAGGGGGTTAGAAGGAAAGTAGTTAGTGAGGTTACTCAGCAGAGAGGAGAAGGCAAGAAGCTAGACAGCTTGAGAGTGTCTGAGCCTGAGTGTCTTATCTTTGTTTTGTATTCTTATACATCTCAGCAAGCCTATGAGTGAAGTAGACATCACCATTGTTTCCTTTTCACAGCCTATAGTATAATTTTCTCCATTATAATATTCCAATTAGCCTCAAACCAGCACACAGATCTTGTGCATGAGACCACTGCTTTCAGGGCAGTTGAGGCAATGCATTAATATTGCCTCCAGATAGTAAAAATTATTAAAATACAGGTGTTGCTGTAGAAGTAGGCAATTAGTATTTCCCTTTAGCAGGAGAGAGATCTTACAGACATTTCAGTAGGCATGGCAGCTGAACTGACACCTTTGACTGGGCTTTGGTGGTGCCACTTGCTCTGTTAGTGAGCAGGTGAACAACTCGGGGCAGGCGTTTGGTCGCTCTTTCAAATAATAGCTTTTGTGCTCAAAGATGTCACCTTTCACAGCACTAGGACAAAGAATTCCAAACCTGTCTTGCAACAAATAACACTTAAAGGCACACTGCATTTCATCCCAAGGAGAACTAAGTGAAGCCATCCTCCAGAGCCCATGAAGCAAGCAAGACTAAAAAAGAATATGGAGGGCAGACACCAATGTGCCCTACAAGCAAGGTACTAAGAGCAACTATATCAGTCCCCAAGCAGAAATAAGTGGGATTTCAGAAGCATGCACTGGCCTCAAGAGCACAAAAGTTCCTGAATGTCTTTGATACTTACATCCCTTAATGATTTGGAAACTTCAGAAAATTCCTGCTGAAGCCTTTTAAATTCTCTTCCTAGTTATTCTGCATCTGCCTTTGAAGAGCTGCATACAAGGCATTTTGTTGTAGAATACAAACACCCCTGCTCCCAGTAACAGTCTGTGAAGGTGAATGGGAACAAGCTGCCTCCCAAGTGCCTGCAGGGTCAGACTTGTTATCATCTAGGGACTGTTTTTATGAGTGGGGCTTTTGTTTCCTTTATGTTTTATACAGCACTTCAAACCCATGGTCAGTGTGACATAAAGAACAATAAGATGATCATAGTAATAAAATGCTAATCTATCTTATTAGTCTGTGCCTGAAAAACTGCAGCAGACCTACCTCACTACAAGTAAAAGAAGACAGCTAAGACAGCTTTCCAGCATAGGGAAATAACCCACCAAGTTCTGCTGCATCCAGTCACCGATGTTGCACACTCATGGAAAACTGGATGACAGCATCAAGAACTGCTTGTGGCACAGTTTCCATCCTGCTAGTCTGCTGAGCACATGAATTGAGTGAGTCCCTGGCAGCCCAGCCAGGGAGAGGGATGGCTATTAATGTAAAAGAAAAGCCTGCATAACTAGGGGTAAGCAGTTTTTACCATCCTCATTGCTGTTCAATGAAAGGCACAGCTGCACCTTTCTCTGAGTTATCAAAGATCATTTCAAAAGCATATGGAACAGCTTTAACAGCAAGATGCATCCCATACTCTTTGCTACTCTGTTCTACACAACACTGAGAGGTGGTTCTCTTCCTTTTGCACAACCCTCTTGGCCATAAGATTGCTTCCCATATAAAATATGTGCTTACAAGTAGCCTGCCACTACCTTGGCCTTAGTCAAGTCTTTCAGACTGATGCTGTGCTCCTTTGCCAAAGAGATGAAGATGAGATAGCCTCCCCACAGTTGTAGTTTGGATTTTGAAGAGAATTTAAAGTCTTAGGCAAAAGCCTTGGTAGATGAGCCAAGGAGGGTCATGATAACAGGTATCAGACAAAGCTTGGCTTTACTGGGAGCTGACTAAACACGTGTTTTGAATGCAGGAATTGAGCATGGGATGAGAAGAGCACAGAATAAGTTTCAGTGGTTCCCATTTTAGCATGAATCTCTTTGGTTGCTGGAGTACTGCATCCAGTTCTGGAGCCCCTAGGGATATGGATGTGCTGGAACACGTCCAGAGAAGGGCCACAAGGATGATCAGAGGGTTGGAGCACCTCTCCTACGAGGACAGACTGAAAGAGTTGGGGTTGTTCAGTCTGGAGAAGAGGAGGCTCCCAGGTAACCTTATTATGGCCTTCCAGTATCTGAAGGAGGCCTACAGGAAAGCTGGGGAGGGACTTTTTAGGATATCAGGTAGTGAACAAAGCTAGAAATGGGTAGATTCAGACTGGATGTTAGGAAGAAGCCCTTCACCATAAGTGTGGTGAGACTCTGGAATGGGTTGCCCAGGAAGGTGGTGGAAGCCCAGTGCCTGGAGGTGTTTAAGGCCAGGCTTTGGACAGCCTGATCTAGTGTGAGGTGTCCCTGCCCATGGCAGGGGCTTGGAACTAGATGATCCTTGTGGTCCCTTCCAACCCTGACTGATTCTATGAAAAACTCTGCAAAGGAGCACAAATGGGAGCTTCTAGTGACTTCCAAAGTCAGGAGCTTTCAGCTGGAAGGAATGAACTCATATCAGAGACAATTATTTTGCTTTTGATATAAGGAAGATGAGCCTAACTCCTTTAAAAAAAAATAAATCCCAGCAGCCTATGACAGCTAAGGACTTTGCTCCCTCACACTAACAGCAACTGTACTGTAATTGCTTTTTTTCCTGTTTTGCATCACAGCTCAATGACAGAAAGCCAAGGTGATGGCCTTTCCACATGGTTACTGCTCATTTCACTGAATATGATGGAAAGCATTTATTTGGAATTGCACCTTCATGGAATTCTGAGCCCCTGTTCAAGCCCCAATGGAGACTGTTGTCCAAGGGAGGCTTAGGGGTCTGGAAGCCAAGGTGTGCAGATGGCCAGCTGACTGGTCATGCACAACACAAAGGCTATGGAGCCAGATGGTTGGTGTTAGGAAGAGCAGGAGAGATCAGCTTGATTGAACTCCCTGGCATCAATTATGGTCATTTCAGGACAGGCACAGGGGCATCGTCATGAGAGTCACTCCAAGCTGCTCTATGAAATGTGCACACCCTTACTCAGAAAAGAAAATCACATTCACCATGCTTTGCAAAGTCCTCAATACCATCAAAGTAAATCCTTCCTTAATACCCAAATCTCTTTTTTGGGGCATATTTTATTGCAGCTTTAATAGTGGTTTAACTATCAATATTATTCATAACTATGGATCTTATCAATACATTATTTAACCATTCTACTGGCATGCTGCAAAAGCCTAACTAATTAAAAGGAATTCCTCTGCAAACCCTTAACTGCAGAAATACCTCTCAGGTATGCCCTGAGCCTCAGAAATAGACACAAGAGACAATAGGGTGTACAGCTCAGACCAATATCAAGACCACACACAGAGGCAGCAATGAGCCACAGAGCTGACAATCACAGTTCCCTAGCCTGGGTCTGCCAAGCAAGACTTCCACCCTGCAGAGGCTTGAGCTTTCCTGGAAAAGCACAACACTCTCAACCCCATTACAAGGGCACAAACAATTTAGCTGTTCTTTTTCCATTCTCTCTCCACTTGTTTCCCCTCTCTGCCACCTCTTTCGGAGTGATCTCAATCCCTTGCTCCCCCTTTACACATCAGAAGGATAACTAAGAATCAGCCACCACCCAACCTGAGAGACAAAGGAGAGCAGTGCTTTGAGGAAATCAGCAAGGCAGAGCTGTTGCACAGTCACAGAGGAGCATTAGCTTGGGTACAGAATCTGCTCTGGCTGTGACAACACCAATCCCCGATGGGAAATGAGCTCCCCAGGGTTCATCTTGCTTTTCTGGGGAGCTGTGCATCCTACCCTGAGCTCCAGGCTGATGGAGCTAGACCACAATCAGGAGTGACTTTAAACCCAGAGTGAGGATGCCGTGGATCAAATCTGCAGGTAATGTGAATGAGCACCACTGTCAAGGCAGATTTATACCAGCTGAGGAATTTGTTTTCTCCCCAGCCCATCTTGCAAGAATAAAGCATTTTCTTTCCTCAGTTGTGAGATGCCAGCAGGGTCTGCAGGGCTGTGTGTCCAACTCCCTCCAGAGCCAGGGCTGTTTCCTGAGGGCTGAAGCAGTCTCACCCAGGGTATTTGGTCTTTAATTCAATTCCCTTAAACCAACAGCGCTGTCTAGGCTTTTCCCTTCCGTTCTGATTAGCAGGCCAAATATGTTCTACATGAATTGCATAATTATATCAGCAAATCCATTTTCTTTTGCATTTTTTCTTCCCTGTTTCCTAGACTGTAAGGCTTTTCCCCCTGCAGTACTCCCCAAAGATATGCCACAAAGCAAAGCAATCATGCAAAAAGATTTATGACAGTCATTTGTATACATGAGTATGCTCACAGACATGCGAGTTCCCTTTTCTGTCCTCTGCTTTTATTTAGTGTGAAAGCGCAAGCTGTTCCCAAGTCACATTTATACATTTTTCATAAATCAGATACACTACTCACATCATTTTAGAGACAGACATGAGGGGGGTTTGCAGCTTTTCCTTTCCCAGGGTCCCAGTATCTTCCATGTTTAGCCTGGACTCCTCAGCAAACATCAACTTTAACAAAAAGAGACACTCACCTCGTGGTTAACTGTGACCTGGACCTGCTCAGTGCCCCACATAGGATTGGCACTAACTGAGGTGCCTGAGGAAGGAAGTGTGATTTGGACACAGCTCCTCCTGCCTCAGACTCCATTGTTTCATCCTGAAGCTCTTAGCTAGGTACAATCTGTTCACATAGAGTCAATTTCTACACCTTCCAGGTTATATTCATACTCAGGGGGAGCATGAGACTGAAAGATGAGCAGCAGCGTAGCAATGAAAAGGCTGCAACAGACCTTACTGCAGGTTGTTCTGCAGGGCCTAGCTACTGGCTAGCCTTGAAACAGCAAGGACCAGTTAAAGCCTGTGAATAGAACAAACTAACACTGATTTCTATTATTTTATGATTCTATGATTTCTGCACCTGCTCCAGACTTGCAGAACAAACACAGACATCTATTTTTTTGCACAGTCTTGGCTTCCTATTGGCAAATGCCTGCCCTCATTTACAAACCACACCACATACCTCTACTAGAAACATCCTCAGGTTCTTGTCCTCAACCAATCTCATTCTCCCTGAAGAAAAATGAAAACTGCACAGGCAAGGAACAAATCCACACTTTTGCCCTAAAGAAAGTGGCAGTAAACATACATCTCATCTTTCAATCTGCTGAAAGAACAAGACCATCAGCTCACTGCTTGATCGGCCCAAGTACATCTTCTGCTGTCCTTTACCCTGTGCAAACTGATTGGAAAAATGCTCCAGAGCCTGACTGGTCTGATTTGGAATTTGGAATTCTGATGTCCTAGGATGAAATTTGGAACACCCTGTGATGCAGTGAGTCTTATAACATTGGTACAGGTTCCCTGAGTGTTATAAACCAACAAGGTGCATGGCTGCATGTTGCAGATCCACTTGCAGCACACACCAGATGTAAGCGTGCAAACAGCACTCACCTTGCTCCACTTCAGCACTTCTCTCTTCACCCTATTCACAGCAACTTAAATAAACCAAGTTCAGAGCAGCTCAATCCCTCTACACTGCTTTGCATCCCCTCTATACAGGTATAAACAACCATCAGAAAGTGGATGGTGGGAAGCAATCAAACCACAGCACATCACTTGTCCTGAAGGTCTGCATAGTCACTCATCTAATTAGAGTATAAACTAGAAACATAGAAGCAGACTAAATGTGTTCCTGAGCAAAACATCTATCCTATTACTCAGCTGAATGCTTCCAAATAGTTATCAGAAAAATATTAATCTCCTGTATTCCTGGGAACATGCCAATGCAGCACACAGAGGTAATAGCCAGGGAAGACTTCAGCCTTCCAGAAGGATCACAGCCATCCAGCACTTAGCACATAACCCTCTCTTCCACTGCTCTCTCAGGAAGCAAATTCTGGCTAGGCTTTAGCTAACATCAGTTGAACACAGCTCAGAGATCCATGATTATCTGTGTTTATCGCACATTTTGTGCTACTTAAGGCAAATGTTTTACTTCTCTGCTTGAGCACAACTGTCACAACTAGGATTACTTAGAAAAATGTTAGTTGGTTTGGTGTTTTGTTTTTTTTTCTCTTGTGGGGAAGTTGAACAGAGCCTTTACCATTCCTATCAAATGTACATTTGCAAGACACTGGCATTCATTGGACACAAAAGTCAAAGATGATGGCAACAAAACCTGGATGAAAAGTGAGTTTGGGCTGTTTCTTGTATGTAAACAGCAAAATATTGCTAGACAAAATCAGATTCCTGAAAACATGTCATTTAACTGAATATAACTCTCTTGTCAGACCCCACCTGGAGTACTGTGTGCAGTTCTGGAGCCCCCAGCACAGGAAGGACATGGAACTGTTGCAGTGGGTCCAGAGGANAGGAGGAAGTTCTTTGCAGTGAAGGTGGTGAGACACTGGCACAGGTTGCCCAGGGAAGTTGTGGCAACAGTTGAAGCTTTATTAATGAAAGCTTTAAAATCACAGTGAAAGATGCCATTTCCATACAAGAGCAGCATCAGAAAATATTCCACATTTTAGTAGTCCAGAGCAGCAAGGTCACTCAGAAGTAGAAGGTGGTGAAAGGAAGAGGCTACCAAGTTACTAAAACAAGCTGAGGATCTAAGTAGATTAGAGAGAAGTGTGAAGAAAGCATCTCTTTAATTTGAAATGCTGCATTATTCAGAGCCTCACATGACCAAACTAGGCTGAAATTGCTGACATGTGTTGAAGAAATAAAGATGAATATGACAAGAAGAAGGGAAAACTTGCTAGCATCACAGGACAAACCCAGTTTCTAATGGATGAAAATGAAACCTGGGTATGATGGTTAGTCTCCTGCTGTGCTTTTATTTCTGATCATTGTAAAGGCTGATATGTGAAGCTGTAATGCTAGTCAAGATGTGTGTCTCACTTGACAGAATACTTCTTACAGGGACATTATTAAGTCTGTAAAGATAACAAGTAATGCTCTAATTAAAGAATTTTTTTTTTTTTTACCATCAAGTCAGTAATTTTAGAGATATCTGTGGCTGATATGATTACAAATGCTGGTAGCATCCACCTGGGCCTGTGCCAGCAGCACACTAGTACATAATTTTATCCAATTGATCAATTAAATTAGAATAATCTTTGAAAAAAAACCCTGTAACAAGAGTTGTACAATTCCAGTGCCACCTATTTGCCACTTAACTACACTGTCTTACTAAAATATTCTTCCAGGTCCTGGCTGAGTAATAAAATGGCAACCCTGATGGTTTCATGACAGAACAGTAGATGAGCTATAGCTGAAGAGTTCAATTAATTCCAGTCTCTCCCCATGTTAACCACTTCTTGCTGTTACAAAAAGTAGTGAATTAGATCCTTTTTCTTTGTCCCAGTCACTTCATCACTTACAGCAATTCTCAGACTTCAGAAGACAATTAACTAATACAAAAGAGCTGATGAGATGGCAGCTTTAGGCAGGAAGTCCTTCACTGAGACGCTGTCTGCTGGCTGTAGAAAGGAAGTCCTACAGAAGAATGCCCACTGGTTCCTCCAGACCTCCCATTACAGAGGTGCTAAAATTCTGATAAATCACATGAACTCACAGCAGGTTGGGAGCTGCTTTGTGTCAGCTCATTCTCCCCTGCCCATTTTCTCACATAATGTTGTCATCTGGCAAGGAGAAGCAGATGCTTGCCGAGATACGGAACCTTCAGACAAAAAGCTCCTGCTAGGGAAAAGAAGTCATTTCATGATTAAGTTACCTTCCAACAGTAACTGCTGATATGTATTGAAATGCACAGCAGCTGCTCTCCAAGTTGCTCAGTCTCTCTGAAAAACTGGTGAGGCTTGAATTTGTCTGGAGGGAGTATAAGGAAAATACAGATCCGCTGCTGAAGGAACACCTTTTCCTCTTAGAGATGAGGTTCCACGTTCGAGCAAGGACAATGATCATCTCATATGCTCATCCACCTCCCTATGTCCCACAGGGCTGCAAAGCTGATGAAATTTGATTTCCCTTTACAGTGCTTTCTCTACCAGATGCTCATCTAGAGTCTGTAGGCTGGAGTATGAGCGCTTGGAGAAACACAGGGAGGAGTACTTTCCTTAAACTCTTCAAATAAAAAATTCCCACATGACCCAGCTCTACTGATAGAGAAGCAGAAACCTATGTTGAGCACTGCTCATCTTGAGAGGCAGCTTTCTCTGCTACAGGGAATGTGTCTAAACCTTGGTGAGGCACAGAGGAGCAAAGGAGCTAACTGTGTAGCAAAAAATACAGCTAATCCTGTGGGTATTAATCTTTCAATTAAACTCCTTTACTCAAGGTGCTTAGTTTACTACCAGGTCTCAAATTAACATTTGAAATGTTTTACCCCGTGACTTTGAGAAGCCAAAACTGATTTTGGCTTCCTCTTCCTCTGCAGAACAGCTCTTGCACTGCAACCCTTTGCAAAGCTTGGGTAAGAATTTATATAAGTAGTCACCATTTCTACACTGGTAGAAGAACCAGACCTTGGAGCTTCAGCACTCGCCCATCATCTGTAAAATATTGAACATCTACCTGGGCAGAGCTCAACATGCACTGGAGTCAGAGTCATCACATTCATCACTGTCAGTGCCTCCAAATTTACATTGCTGTAAAGAAGAAATACTTGATTTCACATGATATTAACTCCTATTTTCCCTTCAGTGAATGAAAAGGTTTGTTTTGTTTCTCCTAGGCGTGAGGCCTACTGTCTCTGCACATTTATACTTCTAATAAACTGCTCTTCTCCTTAATTTCCCTTCAAAAACTTCCTTGCAGTTAGGTAAGTAAAACATCCACAGAAACTCCTGCTTAACTTAACAGCATTCACTAAACATCCAAGTTATGAATAAGAGCAAAGAGGCAGCCAACAAATGCTTCAGCTAAAGGCCAGAAAGCACATGGTAAAAAGTATAGTCTCATAGTTCAAGGTAATGCTTGCTTAAACATTTTGCTGAGATGATGTTGGCATATTCAGCATCTCCACGGATGTTGCTAGCACTTAATATATCACAGTAGGAGATAGAGGCAAACAACCAAGACTGGAAAGAGACCATGGTCCAGTGTAAGTCATAGGTATTTTCTGAGCTCATCACCTAGTGAACAGTGAGACAGTGAGACTATTTCAACCTTTCTATCTTTTGCAAGAAACAGTACCTCTAATACCCTTTTATAGATGGAGTCCATGGGTAGTTTAAGAGCGTTCTTATTACTTGTGATTATTTGGGGGCAAAAATTCCCACACGTGTGAAAGCTGAGAGACAAGAAGGCCAATGGCATCCTGGCCTGCATCAGGAATAGTGTGGCCAGCAGGAGCAGGGAGGTCATTNTTGGACTTGATGATCTTTGAGGTCTCTTCCAACCTTGGTGATACTGTGATACAAATGCGCTGTGGAGGAAGCACAAAAGCCAACAGGATAACTACAAGAAACCCTGTCTGATATCCTTCACAAAGAGTGTTGTTTCCTTCATATGTATTTATGATAATGTTATAAACCATGAAGAAAGAAATCTGAAAACCTTTGTCCCACTTGTGAAAGCAGAAAACTCGAAGTGAGCTGCCCAAATGACAACAGCTTTCTTTAGGATGCTGATCTCAGGAGGGTGAAGTTTCCCAGTTTTTCACAGCTCAGTATATTGCAAATGAAATCTATTGGCTGAGGCAGAGAGGACTGGGAAATTCTATTTCAGTCAGCCAAGATCGATGAGCAGACTACTGACCGGTAAAGAGTGTCAAGAATTAGCAAAGCAAAGGACTTTTTAATGGAACTTTATATTGTCGATCCCCATCTGCCATCCAGAGTCTTCAAGCACAGCAGGAAATTTATTCAGACATTATAACCACCTATCCTTACTCTGACATCAGGACTTAACATGCCTTCTCTTGTTAATATCATTCAGCAACAGCTGCATTATATTACCTG
This sequence comes from Ramphastos sulfuratus, assembly GCA_013399055.1. Taxonomy (NCBI): domain Eukaryota; kingdom Metazoa; phylum Chordata; class Aves; order Piciformes; family Ramphastidae; genus Ramphastos; species Ramphastos sulfuratus. Next base: position 173,078 of record WBNM01024550.1, on the reverse strand, counting down.
TCAAAATTATTAATCCAATTCTGTTTTCATGTATATTTATCATTTCACTGCCAACCACAGTCAAATGATTCTGTAAGGCATATTGATTTCCTGAATGAATTAAATGAAAAGTATCAGTCATAAGTTTCACAGACAGTGGAGTGATTTGCAGGTACTCTTGGGGTTTTTTGCTCCCTTTTATTCCCAATACCTTGCAGATGATAACGAGGGGACAGAGTTGTGCTACTGATTATAAGGAGGGTTTTTTGGCTTCGTTTCATTTTAGTTGCTTAAAAGAACAGTCACAGAACCAAATATCCTCACATGCCAATTCCACATAATTTTAGGTGAGTGCCCTGTGCAAAATACTCGCTCACCACAAATACTCATCTCTATAGTTTCCAGAATCAGAGCTGACTAAGCCCATTTCAACAAAACCATTCTGTGCTCCTGTCCTTGTATTCATTATCATAAGATCCAATATATATAGCAAATTACCTCCCATCTCCCACAGCATTTAATGGAAGGCATTCACCAACTTCCCCAGGGATGGATTCGAGCTTCGTGCCCTGTTTAAACAATTCCCCGTCGCCCAGGTCATGTAGCAGACCTCAGACTGCACTGTGCCTTTCACAACTGGGTTGCAAGCTTCCCAAATGATGAATATTTACCATTTTCATCTAGTATCCACAAAGAGAATGTAATACAGAGCAAAAAGCAGGATGGACTGTTTGAAAGACAGCTGAAGATCTTGGTCATTGTACCTGTGAGCCCTGAAGAGATATGATGCTTCTCAAGCAAGCCCCTTTCATCGTTTTCTTCACGTGAAGTTACAATAAAGTTCACTGTGCCCAAAGCAAGAATTAAGGTCCACAGGAACTTCAAAAGTGACAAAAGGATAAGAGATATGTTAATATGAGCAGAGAAGCTCCTTCAATCCAGAGCAGGATGTGTCAATCACCCAGAGATAACAGACAGTCCTTCTCAATGACATTCGAGAGACTCTTGAGGAAAAGTAATTTTCCCCAAACTGTCTTTTCCTCCCAACTCTCTCCAAGTGTTGATGAACTGAACAAAAGCCTTCAAAATGTTTTGGGTTTTTTTTGGTCTCTCCTTCAGTCCTTCTCTGAGGGCATCTTGCAAATGGCCCAGCGTTTGGGAAATGCTGCATTACAGGGAGGTTCAGCTCTTGTGCAGGAACGCAGCTGAGTGGGGAGGCAGAGGGAATTTGATTCATCTCTAGTTGATAATGCCAGTGAGAACGCCCAGAGGACCCCAGAGCTGTTCATCTCTCAAGCTCATTGCCTCCATCCCATTCCCTAGGACACAAGTTCACCTATCATCATTATTTGCAGGTCGTAAATCTTCCCCATCTTCCAAAGGCCAGAGATGCAAAATGAAGCCTGTTTTCAAAGATCGTGCTGCCAGTTGCTAAGACAGATGCTCCTCAGAACCATATCAAATGAGCTGTGCAACACAGGCCGTTATGAGTTGGACCTTGCATGCAATATATCAAGCTTTTAAAAGTCAAGACACAGCACTGTGCAGGTGAGGTCTATTGCATGGTTTGTGGAACACGTGTGAGGTGTTGCTGAGCTGGGTAAAACAATAGCTGAGCAAAGCATTTGCTGACTGTACCCTGGGCTCTGAACTTGCAAAAAGCACACCAGTGGTGGCCCACACTGACAATGACTCTGCCTGGAAAACATCTAACTTCCTAGTCAAGTATTACCATGTTAGTGGACCACAAAAAGATAGATGCATGTACAGTAATGCATCTGGCCATGGTTTTCACACCGATATCTAGGGAATGTTTGACTCCTGTATGCAAATAAATTTGGCAGGTGATGAAGTCAGGGGGAAAAAAACCAACAATCAATCCCCTGCCTTGCCCCTAACTCTTTTGGTCAGCTTAACCTTACCCAAGTCACGTCTTAGCAGAAGCATGGAAGAGAATGGCTGAAAGAGCAAGTTCCACAATCTGGGGCTATGTTCCACACATCAGGAGCAAAGAAGCAGAAACATATTCAAAAAATAATTGGATTCCCAAAGGTGATGTTGAGGACATGTAAGAAATGGTGGGTCCCCACCTGAAAGAGTTTCCAGGAGAGCAGGCAAAGTGAGAATCAGAAAGACGATTTTAACATCTCTCTTATGAGGAAGAGAGCCTAAGGGAGCTGGGGCTCTTGAGCTTGGAGAAGAAGAGACTGAGAGGTGACCACATCAATGTTTATAAATAGATAAAGGTGAGTGCCAGGAGGCTGGAGCCAGGCTCTGCTCAGTGATGCCCAATACAGGACAAGGGGCAATGGGTGGAAGTTGAGGCATAGAAAGTTTCATGTAAACATGAGGAGGATTTTTTTCCCTGTGAGGGTGACAGAAGACTGGAACAGGCTGTCCAGGGCGGGTTGTGGAGTCTCCCTCTCTGGAGATATTCAAAATGCACCTGGATGTGTTCCTGTGTGATCTGGTCTAGGAGATCCTGCTGTGACAGGGAGGGTTGGACTGGATGAGCTTTCGAGCTTCCAGACCCTGACATTCTGTGATTCTGTGATCATTTCCAATTGTGTCTGGGTCAGGGAGAATTATACAGATTTTAAGAACACTAAGAGAGAGAACCTATAGTAGGTTTGGTTCAGAGTAAGAATTTTTTGGGAAACCTAAGAGGGCACAGAAAGAGAAAAGGCATTTCTCAGAAGTGATAAAGAACCTACAGTCTGTCCACCGCCTGAAGGAGAGAAGGGAATTTGGGCTGTTAGGAAAGAGATGGTATCCAGGCAATAGGCCTAGGTCAAACTGAGCATATTTCCTCTCTGTTACCCCTGATGCTTTATTACTGAGGCAAGAGGTGATGATTTCAGTTCACTTTCTTTCAGGCAATGCAGCCTGGTAATTTCTCTGGGATCACCTTCATTTTGTTCTCTTTGGCCTTCAGCTCTCTACATTTGATTTTTCCTCAGAGAATTTTTCTGTAGCCACTGTGAATAATGAAGCCATGCTACTTCTCCTCTCAATATTCCCAATTGTGTTGCTATTTGCTAAGGAACTGGAGCTCTTTGCTTTGGCCATATTGAATCAGGGCTCCCATAGCCCAAAACTGTGCATGAGTGCTGTTTGCAAAATTGAACAGTTACATACTGAAATGCTTTGTTTTTTACACACAGCCTGTGCTTACAGTCAGCTCCCTGTGAAATAACTAGAAAACATTCCCAAGGAAAGGAGAATTGCTGCCATTTCTTTTCTTATCTCCCCTCATCTGACAAAATGGAAAATAGCAAATTCACGCAGTGAGAGCAATGTCTTAGCTCAAGCTTGAGTCAGGCATTTGAGAAGTTTCCTCCTTTCACCAACCTGCAGGACAAGTAACATCTTCACAAGTACATAAAGAGTGGTTCTGTCATTTCACCATATCAATTGCTGCATACTGAGCATATCATGGACTGGAGAGATGCATAACAAGTCTTGTCTTTTCTTTTGCCCTCTACCTCCTCCTCAGTGTTACTATAGGGGCTAGCGTGGCCAGTTGAGGAAGCTGGAAAATAAATTTCAAATAAAGTTCAAAAAAGATTCAGAGCCTGACCATCTGCCTATTCCCTTCCCAAGCTGACTTCCCAGAGCTGGGAAAACATTCCATCTGAACACTCAGGTGCAGGCTGGTGCTGTGCTGTAGAGGGGACGGGCAGACAGCTCACATCTGACAGCTGGGCAAACACCCAGGTCAGCTCAGCTACCACTGGGAAATGTCATGGAGGGATATAAATTGGTAGTGGTCCTCTGCAGGAGCAGGGATGGCTCCTAGCTCAGAGAGTATTTCTGATCCACAGCACTGCAGGGCTTACTTGCAACCTCTGTGCCACCAAAGCCACCTGTAACCCTATGCTGATCTCCAGGGAGCACGTTAGCTTGCTGGAGCTTCTCTCCCCAAATAACCATTCAAAGCTTCATCTGGAAGAGGAAACAACACAGTGTACATATTACAAGAGCTACAACGGGGGAGGAAATAGTCTTTCATTAATTTTCCATAAGTGGATTACACCAAGCAGAGTGTAAACAGTCCCACGGGCACCAATTACCAGGCTTATTCTATAACTGAATTGTCCTAAACAAGCACCATTTTAATTTGAATATCAAATACTTTGCACAGCAGGAAAGAAAAGGAATAAACCAACCTAACAATGCATTTGTAATGGATTTCTGTAAAATTGCTGTGGAAACCTCTGTGTCCCCAGAGGATTCCACATATTCTCTTCGCATGTGCTCGTGCTGCATACCTTGCTCAGATGAGAGGCAGCAAGGGAACACGACAGCCATTGTGCCACTAATAAAATTGCTCCACAATTTAAGGAGAGGTCAAACCATAAAACCAAATCAATGGCCCCATCACAGGATGTTAGAGGGTTGTAAGTGACCTCTGGAGAACATCGAGTTCAACGCCCTTGCCATAAGGTTGTGCAGGTTGCAGAGGAATGCATCCAGGTAAGTCTTGAAAGTCTCCAGAGAAGGAGACTCCACAACCTCTCTGGGCAGCCTATTCCAGTGCTCTGTCACCCTTACAGTAAACAAATTCTTCCTCATGTTGAGGTGGAACTTCCTATGCTATAGTTTATATCCACTACCCCTTGTCCTATCACGAGGTGCAACTGAGAAGAGTTTGTCCCCTCCTCCTGACCCCCAGCCCTCAGATATTTATAAACATTGATTAGATCCCCTCTAAGTCTTCTCTTCACCAGACCAAACAGCCCTAGGTCCCTCAGCCTCTCCTCACAGGCCAGTGCTCCAGCCTGCCTAACCATCTTCATAGACCTGCCTTGGACTCTTGCAAGCAGATCCCTGTCCCTCCTGAAATGGGGTCCCCAAATACTCCAGGTGAGGTCTTACCAGGGTAGAGTAGTGGGGGATGAGAACCTCCCTCAATGTGCTGGCCACATTCCTCTTAATGCACCCCAGAATCCCATTGATCTTCTTGGCCAGAAGGGCATATTGTTGTCCCATGGATAGCTTCTTCTCCAAACAAACCAAATCTTCTCATATTTAATTAGATTGAGCATGCTTAGGGGTTTTTTATCTCTTTTTAGTGTTAGGGGTTTTTTTTTGTTGTTGTTTGTGTTTTTTGTGGGAGTGGTGTTTGGTTGGATGTTTTTTTGTTTGTTCAGGGTTTTGTTTGGTTTGGTTTGGTTGGTTTAAGAGACTTTCTAGAGCTATTTTTCTGCTTCTAAACATCTTGACAAAACTAGCCTTTGGGTATGATTTTTCTTTAATACATTGGAATGAATAAATCCTTCATATCTTCAGAAAGGAGTAAAGCCAGCAGCAGGAAGGAAACAGTACCTAGCATTACCCAGATCAGTTCACCAGCATAACAGAAAAAGCAAACATTCCCACCAAGATTTGGGGCTTTCTTCTCATTTCCCACACAAGCTGTAGCTTGTTTCTGAACTGCCATTCCAACTCCTACCCCAGTCACAGAAGGGTATGTCACCTTTCTATGATGAGCTACTAGACAGAGATGTTTGCTTGCTGCTCTGCAGCAGAGGAAGACCTGAATCACACAACACAAAATGCTGAGGCCAGGCAGCTTAACTGCGTGTCGTGGTAGGCCTGGACAGGCCAAATTAGGCTTGTAAATGTCCTGGCTTATGCAGACATGTTTTTCTGCTCTCTCTCCTTCTGTTTNCCAGTTTAAATCGAGTTCTGTTAATGTATATATTTAATAGTTATTTCCAGATCCTGTTATAACCTGTATATTGTTTCCATGACGTTGCAAAGAGCCTGTTATTATTGTTATTAAATGGTGGTCAGGGTGGTGCGAGTTCTGATTATTTAACATTAATAAATTATATATTAATATTTTTATAATATTGTCTCGCAGTACCTAATTACCCCTTCCCCGACACTGTGCCAGTTCTCACTAATGGAAACAGCAGAGCATGGTGCAAAGCTCCTGCTCTCCACAAGACCTGAGCCAAAGGAAATGACAACTAGCCAAAATGGAACAACTAAGGAACAGATATTTGAGAATAACTTGGTAAATTTGGATTGAGTTAGTGAATTCATTCCTACTATCATTAGCCAAAGGCCAAAGAGTAAATACATTAAATTAGAAATGAGATAATAAAATGTTCTAATCTGTCCAAAGGAAGGCACAGAACTTCAGAGGATATTCCTTAACTTCTTAAATTGTGGTAAAACACAAAGTTTTATCCTTGTGTTTGTATGCAGCACAGTTGTGGCTACTACAGGTCAGCCCTGATAAGTCTTAACCTCACTTAGACATTAAAGTCCCATAATTCCTATTTGTTGAACTGAGAATTTGCAGCCTATTCAGGCTGGACAGAACATTTAAGAGAGAGCAGGAGGTATCCCAATCTAAAAAGCAGAATTAGTATTAACTAATTTAACTCAATGGTGCTCACACACACTGTCTGAAGGACATGTACTGCTTAAACCACAGGGCTGCTCTTAACCTTCTATTTTCTAGAACATCCATCCTTCAGAAACAGTAACAATACTGGGAAGAACCACCAGCAAGCATGTCTCCTGATCTAAATCTCCAGCACAGGGACGGACAGGACAGATTTTTAAGCAGGTATTGAGAGCCCTCATCAGTATAAATTCAGTAATCCTGCCACAGGCCAATCGCCACAGCCATACATCCTGACAATGCTGTAAACTGAAAGCCAAGCGCTCTCTGTGCAGTTCTTGAAGAAATAATTTGGCTCCTTGGTGAAGACAACGTTGTGAAATGTCTTTGAAGCTCTGAATACTAAACAGTCTGTTTTTCCAGCCAGCATATTTTGGGGTTGTTCTATACATCACACAGATGAATGGGCAGGAAAGAGCAGCCTTCTGGAAACTGAGTTTCAAACCTATTATTCATTTCCACGTGGCAACAGCAAGAACTGCATGTTCTCCACTTGTCCTTTCAACATTAAAAGTGCCTACAGAGAAAGGTGGGGAGGAATTTTTACACATCAAACAGGAGCCATGAAGTTTACTCCTCAGTTTCATTAAGCAGAAGAAAACCTAGCACACACTTAGACTGAATCTAACCATCTTACTTAATAAGCAGCCTCCAAAAAGGCCAAGCCACTGTGTCTTAACATTAACACTTACTTAAATGAGGGATGAATTAAGTAAATGGATCGACCAGACCCTAAAGGAAAGGGTTTCATGCCTTCTAAATCTGATGCCTCTACACAGAAGCAGAAGTTGGGTCTCTTTCTCCTCACACTCCTCTGCTTCATACTGGCAGATTAAAGGTAATCAGCCAGAGGGCTTTGTGCCCAGACACAAAGTGCCTGGGGATCCTCTCTCCATCTGTAGTCCCTCCTGTGCCAGTTATGTTTTTCTGAAGCTCCTCCCTTCTCCCACGAGTGACTTTAGCCAGCCCTGCATGGCCATGGCCTCCACTGGCATGGAGCACTACTGTATTGCCATTTCCCCCTTTTCACTGCTTTTTAAGGCTAATGCTTATCACATGTTTCATGGAAGAGGGGAAGACTACAAATATCACTGAGGCAGCTTCAGGAACCATCGATTTCCAGACATTGCCACCACTGAAGACACAGGGAGGGCAGGCACGGGATATAATTTCTAGCCTTTCCTGTGGCTGTCAGGAACTCAAGCAACTCTCTTATTCATTATCCACATGCTGTTCCTGTATTCTGCTTGCTGCCTGGATCTGGCAAGAGCCCACAACTGTCATTCAGCCCCATCCATTATTGCCAGCCTAATGGAAAAACAGTTCAGATCCCTGCTCCATCATAAACCTCCTGTGTGACCCGGAGTAGGTTACTTTAGTTCAGGTCTTCACCTGGGAAAGATCCATGAGCTCTTCCTCCAGTAGAGCACTAGAAGATTAAAATACAATTCCATGGAAAAGATGATCATAGGATGTTAGGGCTTGAAAGGGACATCCAGAAATCATCAAGTCCAACTCCCCTGCCAGAGCAGGTCACACACGAATGCATCCAGATGGGTCTTGAAAGTCTCCAGAGAACGAGACTCCACAACCTCTCTGGGGAGCCTGTTCCAGTGCTCCATGACCCTTACAGTAAAGCAGTTGAGGTGGAACTTGCTGTGCTGTAGTTCATATCCATTGCTCCTTGTCCTAGCACAGTTACCAAATACTGGGATAATGATTAAGGATAATGCTATGTCTTCCAGTTAATCGGCTGTACTTTATTAGAGAGGTCACAAGATCCTGTTCCCATGCTCTCACAGTCCTCTTCTAGCCCCTGAAGCCACCACTATATGCAGGCAGTTTGCATCTAGTTGTGTTATGTTCCAAGCCACATCCACAAGTCTCTATTTCAGCCTGTGGGATGAGATATACTTGATGAAAAATAGGAGCAACGAATTTCAGGCTCAGTGGAGAAGCTCCCTGTATATTTATGAGCCTAAGTCCAACCTTTAAAAACTCTTTCCCCCAGCTCAGCTTCCTTCAACAGGAAGTAATGGATAAAACACAGAGAAGCTGCTAATAATAAAATGGTCAGGCAGAAAGAATGGATTTCGATTTTTTTTTCCACATCACTACCAGCACAGTGAAATAGCAAGGAGCACCAATAATTTATTTACTGCTCCTCAGCACTTCATATCCTGCTGTTTTTCTACCCCCAAACAAGACCCTGTGGGTTTAATTAAGTTTCCAGAGGAGGCTTGGGAGATATGATTTCACTCAGTCTATGTCATTTATTCCATGTTTCCTACAGATGCATGGGGAAAAACCTACCTGGCACAATAAATCATACATGGTGCTGGTGAGCAATGCACTGGGTAGACGTGGCAGTACCCCCTTCTCCTAATGCTCTGTTACTGCAAGGGATGACCACAAATGAGGAAACCCAGAAAGCCTGTGCAGGGCAAAACAGCCCTCAAAACCTAGCATGCTATGGATATCATTCTTCACCAAGAAATGGGAAGAAGTGCACTCCCCTGCCACATCCACATGGCACTGCTTTATTCCCAAACGCCTATAAAAAGGCTGGCATTTCTAGTTTGGCATTTGAGACTCTCACAGACAACAAGCTGTGGGAGGAATTCATGTTCCACACTTTAGATCCAGTGGGAACTTAAATGAGAACGTTTATTCTGACAATCTAAGGGTTTACATATCTTTATCACAGCAGGTACAGCACACAGGGAAACAACAGACCACTTTATACTAATAATTGGCATAAACAGAAAGCTTCTCCCACAATCTAAATGATAGCTAGCCTTCCTCCACAAGGCCAAAACCATAAAAAGGGGCCAGGTGTTAGAGCAGATGTCAGGAGAAGGAGGAGCATAGTCCTCCTTAACTGGACATCAAAGCCTTTCTATTGCCTTGATTCATAGCTCACAAATTGCTCCTTGCCTCCTTATCAGTGATCCCTCTCAGTGCTGTCTCTGAATCAAGGCAGTGAAACTTTGTCTAAATCAATTCCCACAAGCTAATGCTGCGATGTGAACAAATCACCTAGGAGCAGGTCTAAAGCAGTATTCAGACCTCTGAAGATGCAAATGGACACTTGTGATTGGGAGTTCAGCACTTGCAAAATCAACCAAGAAACAGATTAGGATCTTGAGACAAGTTAGTGGGTTTCCATGTTTGGCCCTTGGACTTTCCACCTCACTGTATCACCTGGGTTACAAGAAACCACAAATGTCTGATCTCTGAGGGATACTGTAAAAGACTAGGGAACACTAAGATTATCCTGTTTTAAATGCTGCTTCTGACAGAATTGATATTAATAAAACCTAAGTCTTCTTCCTCTGATTTTTTCCTGACACTGAACACTCTCTACCCCATCAACCACATGCTAAAATGTGGTGCTAGTCCCAGAATTTCCAGTTCATCTCCCACTTGAGCCACCTCTAAGGCCCTACATTGCTTTTAAGATGCTCCAGGTCAGTAATGAGTCTGCTTCTTGACTGTCTTTGTGTGCACATCAACTCTGCTGTGTCTCCAAAAAGCAAATCCTCCATCCTGACTCCTCCAATCTGTCTGTTTGCCAAGAGGAGTTTGAACCTAGAGCTTGGAGCACTCAAGATGCTTCTGAGACAGGTAATCACAGAAAAAAATCTTGTACTCAAGCTTTTATAACTGAAAATAAGGCACAGAACCAGAATGCTAGGGGTTGGAAGTGACCTCAAAAAATTGAGTCCACCCCCCACCAGAGTGGGATCATCTAGAGAAGGTCACACAGGAACACATCCAAGAGGGTTCTGAATGTCTCCAGAGAAGGAGACATCTTGTCCTCTTAAGAGTTAATAACTGCTAGCAGACTGTCTGAATTTCCAAGCAGTTTTGCTTTGACAGTTCAGATGACCACATGTACATGGCCATTTCTTGTAGCTACCTTAAATGAAGATGTTTAACCCAACACAAACCATACCTTAGCAGAATGCCACAAATAGTAATAGGTTCAGGAATTGTACTCTGAGACAGATTAAGATCAATCCATATTTAAGCAACATGACTAGAGCTCCAAAACAAACTGAAAATGGGTCCCAGCCCTCGGCTCTCTGCTTCTGTAGGAAAGACAAAAAGCATACTTAAGTCTGGAGGCCACTGTCAGTGTGTTTGGCATTATTTTAACAAATGACTGCATTTATTTTCCTCTCCCCGTTGTTTTTAAGCCAATATTTTAGAAGTGTGAAATATATTTCTTTATCAATTCCTTGTTTTTCTCCTCCTCTGCCACCCATGCACAGTAGTTTGCTTATTGAGGCTCATTCATGTGTAGGGGCTGCTGGCATTGATGTATTTTGTTAGCAGGGTGGAAGGGTTTTTTTTCCTTTTTAAAATATTTTTTTATTTGTTATGAGCAGACTTGCACATTAATTTAGGCTGGCAGAATGAGCAGATGAAGATGATGTTAATTTTGTAAGCAGAAACAATCAAGGACAGAAATGTTAGATTCTCCATAGCCGAGACATCGCTGTAGGCTACCACACAGACAAGCTCAAGGCTTCCAGACTGTAATTCTGAGCCAGCTTTATCATGACTCTGTTGTGACTGAAAATCCATGGGTAAAAGGATTCACTCCCTTTTGAAAATGCATTTCATGGGGGTTTTAAAATGGGTTTAATTCTGACTCACGGCACAATTAGATTTTGAGATCACGTGTGGGGAGAGCATTCTCCCCTAGTTCCATTCTCCAGCATTCCTACAGTCTTGCCTGTCGTGCTTTCCACTTGCTGTTGAAAACTGAGCCCTAGAACATCACACAACATAATGTCCTTAGGAAAAATGAGAAAGCTCTCTGTAATGACATTATGGTATCTCTCAGACAGGGAGGATGAAAAATATTCTGTGAGCACCCCTTCCAGCAAGAGAGACAGCTGCCAGGCTTAATTAAATCAGTACAAACATCTTCCTCTCATCCATGTCTGAAATTAAGGAAATCACCAAAGAAACCAATTAAGGAGACATTTTGATACAAGTTAAACCATTACTTTTACAGGTGCAACAATTTCTAGCTCTACATGAGGATAAAACCCCAGAATTATTTTGCTATTTCCAAACCAAACCAAAATCTTCTGTGAAACTTATTTACACCAGCAACATCATGGCTGTTCAGACAGTGCCAGTTCCTCACTCTTGTTATACAAAGAGGGCATCAGGGAGTGAAAAACTGCTGCCATTTTGACAAGCTAGGCATGGTCACTTGATCAGTAGCCCAGCTGCTTCAAGAGAGCTAGATAATGGGTGGACAACATGCAGTCCAACAGGCACAAGGTGAGCCATGCCATGTGAGTTTGTATCACTTATGATGTAGGTTTGGGAGTTCCCCGCCCCCCCTACACTTTGTAAAATGACCCAGGCTAAAACTCAGCTGGCTGGAAGTTTAGATGAAGCTCTATTTACAGCTCAGCACAATATACAAGCAGATATATACACTATATACAGGAATATTTACAGAAATATACAAAGTAAAGGCAATACAGAAACACAACACCCCTCCCAGAAATCAGAGACCCCAGGAGGGGCTCCCAACCACCCTTCCACCTTCTCCCCACCCCTATACCTTACCCCAAGGTTTGAGGATCAGCCAGAGGAGGAATTAGAAGAAAAAGTGGTTAGTGAAACTAATCAGCAGAGAGAAGTTCAGAAGCTGCTAGATCGAGACGCTGTGCCCCCGAGACTGCGACAAGCCCGACTGACTTATCTTTTGTTTTGAATACTTATTCCTAAACATCACAGCAAGCCTATGAGTAAAGTAGACATCACCATTGTTTTTCCTTTTCACAGCCTGTAATAGAATCTTCTCTATTAAAATATTCCAATTAGCCTTAAACCAGCACAACTTAAATTGTGTTCCTTAAAACTGTCTTCTTCTCCAGGGTCTAGGCAATGCACAAAATGTTGAATTCAGCTCAATCCTTCCAGCCCAGAGCACCAGCATCTTGAATTCCCAGAAAGAAACATTAACACCTCTGTGTTATGGGTTGTGAAGCTGCAGTGCCCAGGTTTTCAACAGCCATGGGCAGTAGGTATCCAAATGCTAGTTGGTCAAACACACCCATGATATTAGAATCATAGAATGGTAAGGTTGGAAGGGACCTCAAGGATCATCTAGTTCCAACCCCCTGCCATAGGCAGGGACACCTCCCACTAGCACAGGTTACTCAAGGCCTCATCCAACCCGGCCTTGAACACCTCCAGGGAGGGAGCAGCCACAACCTCCCTGGGCAACCTGTGCCAGGGTCTCACCATCCTCACTGGAAAGAACTTCCTCCTAACATCCAGTCTAAATCTCCCCTCTGCCAGTTTAAACCCATTGTCTTGTCATTGGAAGACCTTGTAAATAGTCCCTCCCCATCCTTCCTGTAGGCCCCCTTCAGTTATTGGAAGGCTACTATAAGGTCTCCTCAAAGCCTTCTTTTCTCAGCTCCAGTGATTCTACACTGTGAAACACCAAACTATCAAGTCATCTGCCATATGACTGTGTTCTGTGCTGCTGTGTCTTCCTTGCCATGCTACCTTAAAAAACCCAGCTTTGATCTGGGGTTTTTGAAGGGTTTTGTCTATCCCAGAGAGACAGAAAGCCATTCACAATATAGAGTGATGAGGTTCTGCTCCAGCAGCAGTCTGCTGAATTTATCATCCTCTGCCCACCCAGCTGGTAGAGAACTTCCAAACACAAATTTGAAGAGGGGGGTAAAAAAAAAAAAAAAAAAAGCAAGTTGTTCAGAGGATGAACCTCTCTTATTTGTGATAATCTCTTATCATGGCTAAAAGAGGCAGCATCTTGGTATGGATGGTGTTAATGATGGAAAGTTAAGAGAACGGATTGATCTTGATAAAGGCACCGACAAGAAGGATGGAGACCTACAAAGGCCTGTAGTGATCGGGTGAGTGGCAATGGCTTCAAACCAGAGAAGAGTAGATTTGGAGTGGATGTTGGTGACATGGGTTAGGAATTTTCCCCCCACACTATTGAGATTTATCAGAGTAGCTCAGATGGCTTGGAAGTGAGATGAGGCTGTATTTACAGCAAAGCAAAAATATACAAACATATATACACAATATATTTACAAGGACTTAAAATTTAGAAATAATACAGAAATCCAAACTCCCTCCTGGATAAAGGAAACTGTCCAGAAGGGCTCCAAGCTACCTCTTCTTTCTCCCTCTACTTTCCCAGACAAACAAAACAATCAAAGCTTACATTGTTTCTGTTAGCCAAGATTAGTAGAAAAGGTATTAGAGTGGAGTGAGGAGAAAGCGAATAGAAACAGTGTCCCAGACCAGAGTGGGGCAAATTGTTGACATTCTGGCTTTTTATCCCTCTCAGCAAATCAATGAAAGATACAGACTTCATCATTATTTTCTTTTTACAACCAATGATCTAATTTCTCTCATTAAAAATATTCCAATTAGCCTCAAACCAGCACAGTTAGGAACAAGTTCTTTACCATGAGGGTAATGGAACACTGGAACAGGTTGCTCAGGGAGGTAGTTGAGGTCCCATCCCTGGAAACATTCAAGGTAAGGCTTGACAGGGCTCTGGGCAACCTGATCTAGTAGAGGATACTCCTGCTGACTGCTGAGGAAGTTGGACCACACGACCTTTGGAGGTCCCTTCCAACTCAAACCATTCTATGAATCTACAATTCTAAGTCTGGCTTAAGCACTTCATCTTCACTGAGATGTACTTCAGAGTAAGTCTGTCTAACGCACTTCTTTGATAGCAACTTGTAGGTAAAATACACCCTTGCAGCAGCAGTGAGGAGCCCTCTGTTCCTCCAGGAAACTGGATGCACACCAATTCACCTGTTCACCTTTAATACTAGTGCATAAAAATCATGCCTTATGCATGAAGCCATTGTGCAGCAGTAATCTGCACACAAATACAAGGTATACATTTCAGACCTCCCCTGAACATATGCATATGCTTAGACCTAGACAATTCTGCATGCCTAAAACCTGTCATTTGCCTGGGAAAGGAGCAGCATACTTGGGCTGCATCAAGAGAAGTGTTGCCAGCAGGGCAAGCAAGGGAATTCTTCCCTTTTACTCTGCTCCTGTGAGACCCCATCTGGAGTACTGTGTACAGTTCTGGAGCCCCCAACACAAGAAGGACATGGAACTGTTGGAGGGAGTCCAGAGGAGGCCACGCAGATGCTCAGAGGGCTGCAGAAGCTCTGCTAGAGGACAGGCTATGAGATTTGGGCCTCGTCAGCCTGGAGAAGAGAAGGCTTTGAGGAGACCTTGGAGTGGCCTTCCAGTGTCTGAAGGGGGTGTACAGGAAGGTTGGGGAGGGGCTATTTACAAGGTCTTGCAATGACAGGACAAGCAGTAATGTCAGAGGGGAGATTCAAACTAGATGTTAGGAAGAAGTTCTTTACAGTGAGGGTGGTGAGACACAGGCACAAGTTGCCCAGGGAGGCTCTGGCTGCTCCTTCCCTGGAGGTGTTCAAGGCCAGGTTGGAGGAGGCTTTGAGTGGCCTGTTCTAGTGGGAGGTGTCCCTCCCTATGGCAGGGGGTTGGAACTGGATGAGCTTTGAGGTCCCTTCCAACCTAAACCATTCTGTGATTCTATATCTTGCACTTAAATGGAGCCTGCCTTGGAACCTGCTTAGCCATACACTGGTATTTTTGCTGAACAATAATGCCTCTACAACAACAGGGAAAACTCAGAAGAAATCTGAGCACACAGAGAGATTCAGGCATTGCTTAAAGTCTCTTGTACTACCATAGATTATTATCCCTCCATATTTGTTAGACAAGTTTGGGAGAAAAAAGGAGGGATTGCTGAAAATTGGCTTTTAAATCTGGCTCCCCCTGAGAAAGATGGTCATGCTCTGAGGTTTGTGGTATTAGTTGATAAGCAGTGATTAAAATAGTAATCCTGAATTGTAATCAAAAAGCAGTCAAAGCTCTGAAATTACTTTTTACTAAGCTTTTTCCCCTTTCAAAGGCAGCCCTGTATGGCAAAAGATAATAAACCCACAGACGCCGTTCCAATTCCATTTAGAAATATTTGATCCATTAATTTCTAGTTGGGAAAGGTTTTTCTTCTTTTATTTGTCTTTAAATCCACATCAGAAGTGGGTCTATAGTCTTGGAGGAGGGAGGAAATTCTTTCTGCTGCAGCTGTTTCAGTGGGGAAGAATACCCAATATATTTATATGTCAGCACAGTATGAAGTAGTGAAAAGGTTTCCCCTTGGCCAGTGAAATGCTAGCTAAAATCAGCCTTGCTTTCCCAGGCAGTAAATGTCAGCTTGGTCCATGTGGTTGTTAGCAGTGTAAAGCCTCTCCTAATTGAAATGGTTTTCAGATTCCTGAGAAACAAAGCTTGTGCTGACTTGATTTCATGAGCTGAGCTTATTGCTCTGACTTTGAGATGATCTCTGCAGGATCACTATAGATGAATACACCCTATAAGGTGGCTGTACTGAATAACTTCTGCTTCAGTCCATTCAGCCACAGCAACTCCTCAGTGCTCTCATTTCCCACATCAGATGAAAAGCACAGGCAATAGCTCGTGACAGTGTGATTTTCCACGTAGCAAGTGATCAAACTTGCAATCCATTTGTCTTCAGCTTTTTCAGGGAAAAAAACATTAGCAGTAGGGTGGTCCAACATGCATGCTTTGTAAAATTTCAGAGGTGAGTGTAAAAGTCTCATTAAGTTTGAAAATTGCCCATAGGTCTGTCCAATAATTTGTGATTTTTCCCCCCTTTTATGCTGATTTTGCAAGAAAACAGAAACAAAATTCATTCAAGCTGTAAGAATCAATAGTGATGCTTTGTCCTGTGTAACAGAAAATCTGCAGAAGTTTATCAAGCTGAACTGCAAAATTCACAAAGAAGAGCAGGTCCTATCTGGCCACAGAGGGAACTCAAACTGCTGGTTTGCATGGCACAGTCTAGCTCCATATCCAAGTCTTAGCCTTTGTTAGGGTGTCGTGGTAGGTGTAAGCAGGCCAAAATAGGCTTATACATGTCCTGGTTTGGCCAGGCATATTTTTCTGCTCTCCCTCTCTCTGTTTTGGGGAGAAGCAACCGCGGGAAAGAGGACAAAGAACCTGGAGCCACTGAGTCTGAGGACCCTGNCCATAAGCAGAAAGGAGCTCCTTGAGTCCATCTAGTGAGCAAGCAGAGTACTGACCACAAGCAGTACACTGACTGCAAAGACTTCTCTGCCAGTTCAATCAAGTTCAATCAATGTATATATTTAGTAGTTACTGCTAGATCCTGTTATTGCCTGTGTATAAAGTTTCCATGACTGATGCAAAGAACCTATTATTATTAAATTGGTGATCAGGGTGCCGTGAGTTCTGAATATTTAATATTAATAAACTATATTAACATTTTCAAAAATATAATCTTGCAGTAATTAATTACCCCTCCACTACATAGGGACACAATGAGGACACACTACATGGTGTTACCCTTTCCCCAGACATGCCCTCATAGCTCTGGAACCACATTTTTTTTCAGAACCAGCTTGGAGATTTCCACTTTATAAGTGATACTCATGGGCTACCTTGAAATACAGTCACAGAATACCACGCCTCACATTTCCTCCAAACATCAGTTAAGTAGTTTCCTAATTGTTTTTCTCCACCTTCATATCTTTCAATGTGATGTTTCCCACTGCCAGCTGTCTCAGGAAACGGGATTAGCTGCTTTGGGTGCATTGGAAACACAGATCAGCCTGAGAGACTGAGGATAAAGTGGAAAGCCTGCACGAGGCACCTCTCCATCCTGAAAGCCTTGGACAGCAAGAGCCTTTGGAATAATCATGGAGAGAGAGGCACACACAGTAAAGCTTTTTCTGCATATGGATTAACCAAACTTGAGAAAAGGCAAACCTAAGCATCCTTGATTTACAGAACTTGATGAGAGCAAAACTATAACACAAACTTTTAAAACCCCAAATTTACTCAGTGACAAATGCTTCCCTTCTGTTCCATTTAGCAGCTGGGTAGTGAAGATGAAGACAAAGCACATGTTTCATTTGTGGATTAAATGAAGCCCTGGATTACAAATCATAATTGAACAAAATTATTCCAATAGCACAAAAATTTAAAGATGCCCTCTCGAGGCAAAATTCATCCTTCAGGGGAGCATTAACATGATCGAAATGGTTATCTGCTACTAATGCACACGCTGGTATTTGATTTTCAAGCAGCTAGAAAAACATCTTCAATTTCTTCTGGAGGAACAAAAAATCCCAAGACACCTTTATGCTTTATGCTAGTCTATAAAACTAGCAAAGTGTAAACTCTATAAAATGGCTTTTCATCTAGCACAAGTTTGCTTTACACTGTGTGATACAATCGTCTGGAATAAACGTCGCAGGTTAAATTTGGGAAACAGAAGATGAAACCTAAAAACTTCTTTCTTAATGTCTCAAGAACAAACCTCAGCTTCCCTTTGTCACTGAGAGACTTGAAATCAGCAGAATATGCTGTAGCAAAGGTGGCAGGTTAGCACTTCTCTGCATAGATTGAAAACCACTATTTTTTGGCCATGTGAGTGCTACTACTCACGGCAGTAGGACAAACAAGATCTGACTTACAGGAGAAGATTGTTAGATGCAGGATCTGTGATAATACAACTGCCTGCTTATCACTGTCATTATCTTATATATGTGTAATGCTATTGAAATAAGTGTAATCCAAAGATGAAATAAATGCATGAAGCAGAGGCTGTGTCATAAATTGTAAAAATCAAGACTACATCAAGAAGGAGAAGATTTATTTTTGAGCACTGAGTTCACGTCCTTTTGAGAAAAAAAAAAGTACTCAGGACAAGAGATAGAAGTTGCTAAGCAGACATCAGGTGTGCTATGAGGACATGCAACTCATTGACTGTGTCCAAAGGCATAGGCTCCCAAAACAGGGAAAATCACCCTTGAGCACTATTCACAAAAAAACCACAACAGCTGCTTACATCATCGTTTGCCTGACTGAAATGTAGGCTCTGCCTGCTCAGCTTGCTCAGGGTGCAGGCAGTAACTGAGAGAGCCCATTTGTAGTGGTGATCTTGCACAAGCCACAGCCAGCACAGCATATGTCACACTCATGGCATGGCTTGTACCATTTGGGCTAGACTATCGATACATGTGGGAGCACCACTAAGAGGTTTCCCCCTGGGAGGAAATTGCACATTGCAGAGCCAACCAGTGCTGCTTAGTGTATCTGATGGACAAGTTGGGAAAAGTACCATCCAAGCTACAACAGTGCTATAACCTGAAACATTTAATCACATTGTTTGACCAGTGAAAAAGAAGGGATTTTGAGAGAGATATGGCACACAAAGAACCAAAACAAAACATTACATGGGTCAAAATGTCAATGTATTGCGTGGCATATAGTGATAAAAGTGAAACAACTCAAAGGCAAAACTGACTCCATTACATTTGTATTACCAGTAGCAAGAAGTATCTGCCTCATCAGATGATTTTGCCCAGCCTCTTCAGAAAGAGGGACATGAACACATTTAGTGTCCCTCAGGATGATTTGGGCAACAGCCAGAGCCACAAAGAGCAGTGGGGATCCATCCTGATAGGCAGCAAGGGATACTAAACTTCTGTGGAATTGTGTGAGTGATAAGAAAGACAGAGGACAGCAGAACCCCAGCTGAGCATTAATGTGAATGTAGTATTTATAGTAAAAGTGGCTGCAGTGCATCAGCTCCCTTACTGCTAAAGTGCAAGGGAAGAGTGATTCAGAAACAGGGGAGAGATGACAGCAGGAGAAGGATACAATCATTACAGTGCAGGAGCTTGGTTTGATGGACTGGAGGGGAGGAAGCCCTCCATGATGGGTAAAGCAGTCAGAATAACAAAATAAGAAGGTAACTCTATTCAAGGTACAGGCATGAATAAGACTGACTATAGAACAGAAAAGGCAGAGAGAAGCATGAGAATAGGAAATACCTAGAGGAGATTCTTGGTTAGGCAGAGAATGAAACTACACCTTAGACATACTGGATGGAAAACAATAAACCAAAGGAGAGGCCAAAAAATACACCAAAGGATTCCCTAAAGCTCTCTCAAACCAGATGGCACTGACCAAGACCATTCTTGAGATAACCATCTTTTTGTTTCTGCTATTTTTATTTCTTATCTAATTTTGTTTGCATCACAATGCATCTAACAATATACTAACAACATCACTCCACAGTGAGCCTTCCTGCCTGCCTTCTGTGAGACACAGCCATACCCTACAAACACACACATATATACAGTGCACACAAACTTGGATAAAGTTAGATTGTGTTCTTAAACTGCCTTTAGCATCCTTCATCACACATCAGGATCTTGCTGCTCTAGAGACTTACAAACACAAACTAAGGAGCTCCAAACAGAATAGAAGATGAACAAATGGTGGATGACAAGGAAGAATGCTGGCTGACAAGAGAAGTATAACTTATGCAATTATGCACTCTGGTTGTGGTCAATTTTTCTTGGCATCACAGCAAAGGACAATTGGAAATGTATGAAACTAACAGTAAAGTTCTCTAGACTTCTAACAGAAAGCTCTTCTAATCACACATTCTACTTCCCTTCAGACTTGCTGCAACAGCAGCTCTGACAGATATTTCATACATAAGGAAGAACACAGCTGTGTGTCCAGTTCTGCCTCCCCCTGTAAACAAGTGAATTGGGGTCATGATTTGCCAAAAGAAGAAATTGTCACTCTACATTCAAGAGGTAAATAATGACTCTGACCTACTGTTCTGACCCAAGACAGTGCAGGCTGTCCTTTATCCATCACTTACTCTCTTAGCATACAGAGCAGTACAATCCAGGGAGTAAATTAATCATTTTCTCTTTCTGCAGTGTGCAGAATATGGGCTGCCCTAGTGAGTGACTACTTCTTTATAAGACAAGGTTAATCAATAAAGATAATTAGACACTTCTAGTTAATACTTCTATGTCACTGTGAAAAAAAAAAGCACATGAAGTCCTGCTGTCCTCTACCGAAATACAAACAAACACTGGAACAAAGCCAACTGGTATAAAAAATACCTAACTGTATGGGACTGAAAAACTCAGATTAAAAATACTGTATAGTGCACTCCAACCCAAACATTTCTGAACCTCAGAGGAAACCACATACTACCTCTGCTCCCACAGTCTAAGCCCTGAGGTTAAACCTCTGTCTTCACCTGATTTTTGTTGGTCTTTGAGCAATTTTTGGTGAGTGTCAGTTTGTCTGACCCCTAGAGCTGGCATCTTGGCACAAGTGGCTGAGATAAATCCCAGTTCTCTGGTGGGTGCAAGGGTCCAGCCACAAAAAAACCCCAAAAAACCCAAAACACACCCACCAAAAACAAACCCAAAAAACGAAAAAAATCTCTACAAGACAAACCTTCTTTACTATTGCATCTCTACACAGCAATTACAAAATAACTTCATCCCAATTGCATAACCTCTTCCTGCTCAGGTTTCCTTTGAAGCAAAGAGAGGTTTAAGCAGGAACAGTTTCTTCAGAGCACACAGAGGCTCAAAAGGTGCCCACATCACTCTCTCCCTCAGAGAAGTTCTTCTTTCCAATTGCTTCTGCAGAACCTACAGCTTTGCTTTTTAATTCTTGTGAGCCACACAGTTCATCTCAGATCACTTTTCAGCTCTGAACAGGGAGGGAAAGATAAACTTCCCCAGTTTACAATGAGAAATCTATAGTGATGGACAACCAGCAGATCATCTAAGCTAATCTCCACTTGTCCCACTTTAACTGAGGCTTTGCGCAAACAAGTATTGATCCATTGTTCCACAGTCACAAATCCCCACCTAATTCTCTGTGAGAAGCAGCACTTCTTTTGGTGAGGGGAAGCTTTCTTTTAACCAAAGAAGAGAGAAAAAGAAATAGAAAAGAAATCTTTCTGCCTTTCTGCAGCACCAGCAGCCACACGGCAGCTCTGCTTCTACCAACAGTGCAAGAGTACTCTCTCGAAGCCATGCAAACAATCTTTTACTTCCCTGGGTTAACAATTCATCCTCAAGCAAGATTTGGACATCAATTTCACTTGTTTTATCATTGTGCTGTTGAGTGCGCTCTGCTTTTGTTGCTCACACAGAACATATTGGCTGGGACTGCCCTCTAAGCCTTCTTCTCTGGCTTACTTTGACCTCTGTACAGCATTCCTCTTTCTTGACTTCAACAGGAAGGTAACAGACAGTGCCATGACTCCATATGAGTGCCACAATTCCATCTTAGATGCCATCTTATTTTTGCAAGTCCCAATATGTAGCCACATACAGCAGTGTCTGGCCAGAGTTGCAGAGATAGTTTTTCATTGCCCAGTGACAGATATCTAAGTTTAGCTTTTCATAAATAAGAAAAAGCAGCAGCTTTAATGGAAGCGGGGAGGAAACCACAATAAAAAGAATCAAAACCCAGCAGGAGTCCTTGCTAGAGAAAGTTTTTACAGGGAACAGCTACTTTGCTTTTCCCCTTTGCCATCTGAGTGATAATACTGTTTCTTTTCTATCAGCACATCCCAGCGTGTCTACATTGATGTTATTTTCACAGAAGTAGCTGAATTCTAAAAAAAAAACAAAAAAAAAAACCCAACCAACCCAAAACCCAAAAACCTAACCAACCCCAAATCCATGAAAGCAGCAATAACCACTTCCAATCTGGAGGAAAAAAAAATAAGTGTTAGGCTGGGGGTGGAGTTGCATAACATTGTGAGATGATTACAGAATCAGCACGTTAGAAAAGACCTTTGAGATCATTAAGTCCAACCTATCACCTAACACCTTTTCATTAACTAAACCATGGCACTAAGTGTCTCATCCAGTCTCTTTTTAAACACCTCCAGGGATGGGGACTCCAAAACCTCTCTGGGCAGCCCATTCCAATGCCAATCACTCCTTCTGGGAAGAACTTCTTCCTAACAACCAGCCTAAACCAGTTTGAGGCTATGTCCTCTTGTTCTGTCACTGGGTGCTTGGGAGAAGAGACCAACCTCCACCTGGCTACAACCTCCTTTCAGGTAGTTGTAGATAGCAATGAGGTCTGCCCTGAGCCTCCTCTTCTCCAGGCTGAACACGCCCAGCTCCCTGAGGCTCTCCTCACAGGGCTGTGCTCCAGCCTCCTCACCAGCCTTGCTGCCCTTCTCTGGACATGTTCGAGCACCTCAACATTTTTTCTTTAATTGAGGGCCCCAGAACTGGACACAGTACTCAAGGTGTGGCCTAACCAGTGCTGAGTACAAGGGCAGAAGGGCTTCCCTGGTCCTGCTGGCCACACTGTTCCTGATACAGGCCTGATAACAACCTGGTGGAAACACTGGGAGAACTGTAAGAACCAGAAGCTGAAATGAGGGGAAGAAAACAAGCATAGCCGGGCCAGTAAGCTCATATGATGGAAACAGATCTAAGATGCTCCCCATCACTATGGGATCTACTCAATTTACACCAGAACGGTGTTCTGGTTCAATAGGAAAGGGGCTGAAGAAGCCCAGGCAGGACAGTATCTAGAGTTTTTCACCAAAACACAGTAAAAACAGAAGAAAGGGAAGGCAGAAGATGAGCTCAACCCCTCTTTTATTTTACTAAACAAAGAGAGAATTTTGGCTAAGAAAGAGAGACACATTTCCAAGTTCTTGCAGACTGCTTCAGAAATTAAACCAGTTTCTAGTCCCTATCAAGAGGAATTGAAAAGATCTCTACAGCCTTTTGAAATGTGACTTGTGTCAGCAGCTGGACCTCTCAGCAGAAATAACAGGTCTTCAAAGAGAGGTTGTAGCTGAGACACTGTGGCCTCTGTTACAAGAAGGGAAAGCAGATGATCAATATCCTGCACACAATGAATTAAGCATTTTTTCAACTGAACAAATATTTAGAGTCCAGATGAATAAGAAGGAAACTGCTCGGTTTCTGCCATTCCAGTATTATACTGGTTTTGCTCTTATTCAGCTCCAGATTCTGAGGTCAGAGACAATTTCACCACAATCTAAATGCCAGATCTCTGAAAGTTATTCCTTATCCTCATGTCACAAAAAAAAAAAGCTGCTTTTTTTTTTCCATTATCTTTGGAGTTTTATTATTCTAATTAGCAGTGTGCTTTTATTATCCTAAATATTGATCTTTCCTCCTAATTAAGCCTATAATTAATTTAGGAAGATGTTGAGTGTGTTTGTAACAAATGGCAACCAAAAGAGTATAAAATAACCAAATTTCTTGGTGCCATGGAGGAAGATGGAATCAAACATCTGGAAAACCTTTAAACCTTTGAATTTTATTTCTGGAATGAGAGAATTTGAATTTTATGCTAGTTGCAGTTTCCACATAGAACCAAAGATGCGTAGGCCTTCAGCAGAAACAAAAGTCCTGTTCAGGTACTTTCCACTCTGTCATGGAGAAAACAAAAGATGGATCTTTTGCAGCTGTCTGAGTAAGCAGTGGTAGAGTGAATGGTTGCTCCCAACAAAGCGAATCCATCATAGAATGGTAAGGTTGGAAGGGACCTCAAGGATCATCTAGTTCCAACCCCCTGCCATAGGCAGGGACACCTCCCACTAGCACAGCTCACTCAAGGCCTCCTCCAACCTGGCCTTGAACACCTCCAGGGAGGGAGCAGCCACAACTTCCCTGGGCAACCTGTGCCTGTGTCTCACCACCCTCACTGCAAAGAACTTCCTCCTGACATCCAGTCTAAATCTCCCCTCTGCCAGTTTAAACCCATTGCCTCTCGTCCTGTTATTACAAGACCTTGTCAATAGTCCCTCCCCAGCCTTCCTGTAGGCCCCCTTCAGATACTGGAAGGCTACTCTAAGGTCTCCTCGAAGCCTTCTCTTCTCCAGGCTGCAGAGCCCCAACTCTCTCAGCCTGTCCTCACAGCAGAGCTGCTGCAGCCCTCTGATCATCTTCGTGGCCTCCTCTGGACCCGCTCCAACACTTCCATGTCCTTCCTGTGCTGGGGGCTCCAGAACTGCACACAGGACTCCAGATGGGGTCTGACAAGAGCAGAGCAAAGGGGCAGAATCCCCTCCCTTGCCCTGCTGGCCACGCTTCTCTTGATGCAGCCCAGGACTCAGTTGCTGTCTGGGCTGCACTCACACTGCAGGCTCATGTTGAGCTTTTCATCAACCCAGATGAAATTTCTCCTTACAGATAGGAGAAACTGGTCATTATT
This sequence comes from Ramphastos sulfuratus, assembly GCA_013399055.1. Taxonomy (NCBI): domain Eukaryota; kingdom Metazoa; phylum Chordata; class Aves; order Piciformes; family Ramphastidae; genus Ramphastos; species Ramphastos sulfuratus. The sequence goes on along the minus strand of WBNM01024550.1, from coordinate 148,504 downwards.
TTTACGCTGTTCATGTTTTCTGATTGGCAAGAAGCCACAACTGCTGCAGCAAGATGGTTTTCACTGCCCTCAGAACAGCAGTATTGTTTTTAGGGTCAGATGTGCTTCAATGTCCCACTAATAGCACAGTTTGATAAATTCTTGCAGTCCCAATGGCTTTATGTATAAAAGTATGCAAAATCCTTTGGTCAGAGAGGGAGAAGCATCCAGCATGAAGCTGAGTTCTGATGACAAAACTATCATGATACCTGAAGAAGCACATACCTGAGGAGGTATATTCCAAGCATCTCTGCAAGAGCTAAAGAAAATTCTGATTTTAATTCTGATTTCTCTCAGAGAGTGGCAGCCTGGCCAAACACCAACACTTTGTATCTTCCAGTTCACACTCAGTTTCAGCTGACTACACGCAAATTGTACACTGGAAAATTCAAAGCAGTCTTCTGCATCATAACTGCTTTGTCACTTGCTTGAGTAGCTCTGTGCTGTCCACCTGACATGCCTGACAATTTGGTTTTAAGACTGATTCTTAAAAGCAGATGGACAGCTTCAAAACCTCCTGATCTGTCACACATGGAGATGGCACCTGATTTGTTGGTGCTGCAGTATGACCAAGTCACTCAGATCTTTCCTTCAACGTCTACTGAATGCCAAGACAGAATGAAATTGGTGGTTGAAGGGAGGGAAAGCTCAGATTTGTTTCTCATTCTGTCATGACTAAGAGGATGAATAGGCAGTAAATGTGTATTCTTAAGTGCCATATAACATCAAGAAGCCTAAGTAGTGCATGTAACAGACAAGTGTAGCTGAATCACTTGCATGTTCCTTTATTTTTCATTATGAAGCCTGAAGTGCCTGCTCTCTCCTAAGACCATTTGTGCACAGCCAACAGTTGTGCTCCAGGAACAAGACCATGTTTACTGCCACCCAGTTTTCTTCAGCTTCTGTCTGCCTCAGAATTGGACAGGTAAGCAAAGGCAGCCTTCTGAAATATTTTGCCAATTCAGATAAACAAAACACTCAAGGTTTAGACCAGCCCTGGATTACAAAGCCAGCACGTCCATAGGTTGCAGTGCAGGCAGAGGTTTTTGTGAACACCACATTGGAAAAGCAGGATTGAAACTTGAAGCAATTTCTAAAGCTGACAGAGGAAAATCCAGTAGATCAAGGTTCCAAGGAGAAAAGAAAAAGTCCTATGGAGTATAGCCAAGCAGATTCAGAGAGATGATGGAATCACTTCCACAGCTTTCATTCTACAACCAAGCCCAGCCACAAAACGAAGTTGTGGAAAGCCTATTTTCTCATGTTATTTCTAGACCTGGTGTGCCCATCACCCCTAAAAAGCCAGCAAGAACAACTCAAGAGAACTTTCTCATAGTACAGAAAAGGAAGGTCTTGTAGAGAAGATTTAAATCAAAATCGTGGATATCACAAGTCAATTAGCAGCTTCAGCATGTGATAATTACATGAGCTAGCCTTCTCCCACACTATGCCTCCTCAAGCATTCATGGGTAATGCTGACATTAGCCTTACTTTACCTCATTTATCAGGACTAAGCTTCTCAGGACAGTGAGCATACTATGAAACGAGCCCGTGGCTCAGACGACATGAACAGAAGCCTTCAGTTCTTGCTCTATTGAGAAACAAGAGGAAATATAAAAAGATGTAAGGCCACTAGGCAAAAAAAAAAAAACCCACAATTCAGTTATTTTAAGGTTATTAACTGTTATAGCTTTCAAAAATCACGCAGATCTGTCACTGGCAGAGCTTTACTGTGGATGAAGATATCAAGATCAGAGCAATATATTCTGAGTTCTGTGTATCTGGTAATGGCCTTTGCCAAGTTCCACATCATTGACAGAACATGCACAAGGCTTCTGCAAATAATCCAGTCTAGATAAAAGCATTTGTCAACAGCCTTAAGCCATTCATGTGAGCAAATGGTCATAACCTGACAAGGCTTCCCCAATAGTGAAATGAAGTTTTAATAACAAGTCAAAGATATGAGTGCTCTGATAAAGTGAAGGATAGCAGAAAAGCCACACTGCTGCTGTCATAACAGCACTGCTCTGAGAAATCTCCAGTGCTAAAACATGAGTCATGTTGGTTTCCCACTTGCAGAAAAGCATCCTGAGTGTTTCAGAGTCTGCTGAGATTACAAATCACTCCTCAGATGAGGTGCTCCTGGTGCCTCAGGAAAGGTATTCCAAAGAAACTCTCAATCTACAGACCTGGAAGGTATTATACATTTTTGTGTTATTAGTGCACAGAGTTTAGATTAGGTTAAAATACCTGCTCCTCAGAGGCAAAGGTCTTCTATTTTATTGACCTGCTTCCACAGTGCACTAAGAACTTGTGTTTGCCAAAAGTGTATAGTTCTGAAAAGCATCTGACTGCAGCTGAAGACTGGAGATGGGGAAGCTATCTTTTCCTTCTGGACCTTGTGAAACCCTGAGTCTTTGCTTTGTGCAGTCAATCTTTGTGCAGTAATGCTGCCTTGGGATTTATTATGCTATTAAACATGAAGCTACACTTTATTTTGTCCACTGAACACATGGGGTCCTTTCCAGTGCTCTCAGATGTGTACATCACCCTAAGGGATTGTGATTGCTCTGGTTCCACTATCTTTGCCATTAAAGGAGCTATTCTGATATCAGAGGTAAATCCACAAAGGTTGGATCACACCCATATAAAGCACAGAAGATAGAAGCATAGAATAGAATCATTGAATGGTAAGATTGGAAGGGACCTCAAGGATCATCCAGTTCCAACCCCCTGCCATAGGCAGGGACACCTCCCACTAGTACAGGTTACTCAAGGCCTCCTCCAACCTGGCCTTGAACACCTCCAGGGAGGGAGCAGCCACAACCTCCCTGGGCAACCTGTGCCAGTGTCTCACCACCCTCACTGGAAAGAACTTCCTCCTAACATCCAGTCTAAATCTCC